>PISW01012432.1:0-32715 GCA_004023785.1 Mungos mungo | reverse complement strand
GGGGGTCAGTGGGTCCGGGATCGGGCGGTCGGAGAGTCGGGAGGCCGGTGGGTCAGGTCGTCAGTGGGTTCGGGATCGGGCAGTCTGAGAGTTGGGAGGTCGGTGGGCCGGCGGTCGGGGGTCGGGAGGCCGGCGGGTCGGGGGCTCCGGGAGTCGGGGAGTCTCGAAGCCGGTGGGTCGTGGAGGAGGTCGTATCTGGGGATCCAGGGGCCCGCGGGCCGTAGGACCGGTGGGGTGGGTGGGTCTGCTGGCCGCGGGGAGGGGCGGGGCGGGGCGGGGCGGGCGCCGCGCCTGCCGTTCGCCTCTCCGGGCTGCAGGTGGGGCTGTGCGGCCGCGCTGCCTCCAGGAAGCCTCACGGGCCTGCGCCGGCTCCCAGGATGCAGTGTGGACCGGCCGGGCGCTGACGGCGGCGGCGCGTCTGCGGGCGGAGCGGCGCGGGCCGGCCAGCGAGGAGCGCGGCGACGCGGGCGGGGAAGGCAGGGCAGGGCCGGGCGGGCGCCGCCTGCGGAGAGGCCGGGGGCCGGCCTGCGTGGAGCCGCGCGGCGGCGGCGGCGGCGGCGGCGGCGGCGACTTCCTCCGGGCCGGGCCGGACAGCGCACGGCCATGGCCGAGGCGGCCGCGGCTCCGGTAAGGGCGGCCCGCGCGCAGCGACGCGCGGACTCGGGGCCCGGGCCCAGCGCACGGCGCCGCAGGCCCTGGGGAGGGGCTCCGGGGGCCGGGCCGGGCCTCCGGGCCGGGGCTCCGGCGAGCGGGGGCGCGGGGGGTCCGCCGGGGCCTACGGCGCCCGCCGGCCGGGCCCCCCGCTCGCGGCCGAGCCTGAGCAGGGCGGAACCGAGCGTCCCCGCCGCGGAGGCCGCCGCGCGCCGAGTTCCTGCAGCCCTCCGCGGCTTCCTGCCCCCGCCCCATCCGCCGGCCCCCCCATCCCCGCGCCCCCCACCCCGCGCCTCCTTTCTCTCCCCACCGCTCTGCCTCGGCGCTCCCTACCCCCCAGCTCCCCCCAGCGGCCTGGTGGCACCTGGGAGGCGTCCGAAGCGGCTTGGAATCCGCGCACACCGAGTGCCCAGCTCCATCGAGGTCGGGGCGGAAGACAGCTGCTCCCTCTCGTAGAAGCGGGCGGGCACCAGCCCTGTTAAGCATTATTTTGTCCTCACCACAAACCTGCGGGGTAGGTGCTCGTTCTGTCCTGCGGAAGAAAAACCCGAGGCCTGGAGAAGTTTAACTTGCCCGGGATCGCACAGCTAGAAAGTGGGTGAAAAGACACAGTTGCTCCGTATTGGGGGCCACGTTGTGTTTTGGGAGAAGCAGACAGGTACTCTGGTGTTGAGGATGCAGAAGAGAAAGAGGTGAGTGGTTCTTGCGTTGAGGTAGAAAGGGGCCGTGGGAGTGCAGGGGAAGGAGAGGGAGGGGCTGGCACCCCTCCCCGGCCTGTGCGCCTATGATTTGAGCTGGGCTTTCAGGGGAGGCTAGGGTTTCATCAGGCTGAGTGGACCATTGGAGCTTTTCAGGACGGGAGGTCGGCTTGCGCACAGAAGAAGGGGGGGGCGGGGCGGGTGTTCGTGGACTGCAAAGCAGCCCCTGCACCAGAAGATGGTTTTGGTAGTGAGGCGGTGGAAGGGAAGGGTTGGAAGGGGTTTTAGTGCCTGGACTTCATCATCTGGGTGGCAAGCCCTTGAAGGATTTGGGGTTCTCTTAGCATCCACTCCCCAAAAGCGTAGACTTTCCACCCCCCTGGCAGGAGTGTGAGGACAGCCCCCTATTATCCACCCACCACTTAGTAAGGAGCTGGGCCTGGGCCCAGACAGTCACCACTTCCCACTAAATGGTGTGGAGCCCTTCTATGGGGCTCCGTGCCCCATTCAAACGGTAAGAAAACTGTACCTTACTGTTCATAAAGTAGTTCATGCCGATGTCCTTTGCCTGCCACGCAAAGATGGCGGTAATGGCGGTCAGGTGCTCTTAGATGCTGAGTATTTTAGTAGCTGGGGAGCCAGGTGATGAAGCGGTGCTCCTGGAGCAGACTCTTGGGGGCTGGGGTCAGACAGCAAGGATCGATCCTGAAGGACAAGTGGACAAGGGGAGGGGTGGTGGCTGTCATGGGAGGTGACCTGGGGTGCCAGCCCAGTTGGGTCGGTCCCCTTAGCCTCGAGGCAGAACCACCTGCCTCTTTAGCGCTGGAGTCCCACCACATTCAGTTTCCCTCCAATGGCTCCCTGCCTCTCCAGCTCCTCCCCAACCCAAGGAGGGGGGGAGCCCTTCCTTCTTCAGGTCAGAGGTCATCGGGTCCAGCCTCCAATCACAGAAGCACTGAGCGTTCATACTAGTCCCTGACCGTTTTTTGAGGACTAGTTTCCAGAATGTTGTAAGGAGCCATGCATCCTCAGGCACAGCCAGGAGGAGGCACAAATAGCTGGACTTCCTCCCTGACTGAAGGTCCCCACCTTCAGATGTGGGTCGGTCGGGTGGTTCAGTCCGTCCCCAAAGCAAATGAGCCCTTTCCTCGGCATCCTGGGCTGCCGCTCAGGTCATTCAAGCTGCCTTGCGAACTTTCCGGCAACAGGGGAGTCGCTGCTTGGGTGAAGCTTTGACAGTTGTCGTATATACAAAAGTCTAACCTTATACGTGTTTTACCTTCCTCCTCAATTAGTGTGTCACTAATTCTGGGTGGGCTACAAAAATGTCTGAGGCTCCTTCTCCCTTTGGGAGGGGGTGGGTGCCGTGAGAGACAAAATCAGACTCTCAAGGGACCCAGGGGAGCCTGTGTCGAGTTTGTCCCCCTGACCCACCAACGCCACCTGTGTCAAAAAGTCTAACCCTTGGCTGCTGGAGACTTGCAGTCATGGTTAAGGAGGAGCAGTTGGGGAGGGGACAGAATCGGATTGCCCTGGAGGGAGAGGAATTAGCTGCTTGATTTTTATGTTTATTAAAAAGAGACACAAGGGGCGCCTGGGCGGCATAGTACGTTAAGCGTCCGACTTCAGCTCAGGTCATGATCTTGTGGCTCGTGGGTTCGAGCCCTGCCTCGGGCTCTGTGCTGACTGCTCAGAGCCTGGAGCCTGCCTTGGACTCTGTGTTTCCCCCTCTCTTTGTTCCTCCCCCACTTGCACTCTGACTCTCTCAAAAATAAACATTAAAAAATTTTTTTTAAAAAAGAGACAGAGAGATGCTTTAAAAAAAAAAAAAAAGCAGTTGAGCAATGCTCATGTTTGTGCCGGTTCAGTGAACCAGCTGTTTGGTTTTGTCTTTTTTTTTTTTTTTTGCTAGGTCATGATCGGTTGTTGGTTCCTATGCGATTATGAGGGGAAGTGCTGGCTGGGCTCTAGTAAATCTGCAGTTTACTGTTTATCCACCGAAACGCCCCAGCAGTGCTAAGTCACTGTTTATTTAGCAGAATTGCACTGAGCGCCTTCCACGGGCCGCGCACTGTGTCTGGAAGGGGCAGCGCTGCCTGCAGAGAGCTCACGCAGGCCGATGCGGGGCATCACTGGCCAGGGCACTGAATGCCGTGGTCGGGGGCTGCAGGGCATGCCGCAGAGGCCGGGAGGGAAGGCACCAGCCCGGACAGCCGTGGTGTCTGAGTCCCCCGGAGGAGCCGATCGCCAGGCTGAGATCTGGCATGCGGCACAGGGCGCCCCCGCTCTCCCCATAGGTGCTCCGCGCCCCCCGCCCGCCCTGCGCCCCCCCCCCCGCACCTGGCAGAGGTGGGCTCAAGGGGCTCGGCGGGTGGCATGAATGACAGTGGGCTTCTCTTCGTTTTTGAAAGATTTCCCCGTGGACGATGGCAGCCACAATTCAGGCCATGGAGAGGAAGATCGAATCCCAGGCCGCCCGCCTGCTTTCCCTCGAGGGGCGGACAGGAATGGCCGAGAAGAAGCTGGCCGACTGCGAGAAGACGGCCGTGGAGTTCGGGAACCAGCTAGAGGGCAAGTGGGCCGTGCTGGGGACCCTGCTGCAGGAGTACGGGCTGCTGCAGAGGCGCCTGGAGAACATGGAGAACCTGCTGAGAAACAGAAACTTCTGGATCCTGCGGCTGCCGCCGGGCAGCAAGGGGGAGGCCCCCAAGGTATTCCCCCGGGCACCCGGAGCTGGGGCTGCTTAAGGGGCCGTGCCTGTCAGTGTGTGGGTGAGCACGTGATGCTTGTGGTTCCAGGTGCCCGTGACCTTTGATGACGTGGCCGTGTATTTCTCTGAGCAGGAGTGGGGCAAGCTGGACGAGTGGCAGAAGGAGCTCTACAAGCACGTGATGAGGGGCAACTACGAGACGCTGGTGTCCCTGGGTAAGGCGTGATACTGAGTTTTCTGTTAAGTATGACTTGGGGTGTCCCCAGACCTCTCTCCCCGTGCTGGCGGGTTCCGTCACACGGTGTGTCAATCACTAGAAGCCTTGACCATGACGGGCGTCGCCTCCTCTTACCAAAGAGCACTGGGTGACGAGTGAAAAGCGTCCTCTAGCTGGTGAAGTTCACGGGTGGCCGGACAGAGGGGTGGTGGCACGGAGCGCGGACGTCCCTGTCCTGCTGAGGCACAGCGTAAAACCTCCAACCTCCCTCGGGTCCAGGAAGGAATCGATCCACTTTGTTTCAGCCTTCTCTTCCAGGGACGTGTGGCTTTGGTGGTGACACTACTCCGGCTTAGTGGACAGTATGGGCCGACCACGCTTCCCCTCTGCTCCCACGGAGCCTGGGCTTCTTTCCTCTTGGGCTGGTTTCTGTATCACCCAGACCTGAAGGCAAGAAGGCATGCTCGGTGCGGATGGCAGCGGGCGCAGGTGTGATGTTAGGTTTCGGTTTGAAGGGAGGCGCCTGGGCGGCTCAGTCAGCTGAGTGTCCAACTTCAACTCAGGTCATGATCTCACGGTCATGGGTTCAAGCCCCTGCGTCGGGCTCTGTGGGGACAGCTCAGAGCCCAGAGCCTGCCTTGGATTCTGTGTCTCCCTCTCTCTCTGCTCCTCCCCCACTCATGCTCTTGTCTCTCTCTCTCTCAAAAAATGTGTAAATATTAAAAAAAATAAATTAAGATTTCAGGTTGAAGAAACGCACTGCTTCCTAATGGTCAGACTCTACCAGAGTTTCTGCACTTGGGTGCCAACGCGTGGGGCCAGATGATTGATATTTGTGGGGCTAACCTGGCCTTGACCCACCAATGCAAGGAACACTTCACCCCCAGCCCCCAGTCGTGACAATCAAAAATGTCTCCGGGGCGCCTAGGTGGCTCAGTCGGTTAAGCATCCGACTACAGCTCAGGTCATGGTCTCACAGTTCGTGAGTTCGAGCCCTGCGTTGGGCTCTGTGCTGACAGCTCAGAGCCCAGAGCCTGTTTTGGATTCTGTGTGTCTCCCTCTCTCTCTGCCCCTCCTCTGCTCATGCTTTGTCTTTCTTTCTCTCCTTCAAAAAAACAAACATTAAAAAAAAAAGTTTTATTTTGAGAGACAGTGACAGAGAGTGAGCAGGGGAGGAGCAGAAAGAGGGAGACACAGGTCAGAAGCAGGCTCCAGACTGAGCGGTCAGCACAGAGCACAACGCGGGGCTCGAACCCACAGACTGTGAGATCATGACCTGAGTCGAAGTCAGATGCTTAACTGACTGAGTCTCCCAGGCGCCCCTAGAACCAGCACTGTTTACTCATCTAGAAATTTCGTTTCTTGGCCATTCTTGGACTCGCAGGCTGTCTGTCCCCAGCTCTGAATGGACCCACACGGCAAGAGCTAACCTTCCTCTCTTTCCTCAGACTACGCCATCTCCAAGCCCGAGGTCCTCTCCCAGACCGAGCAGGGGAAGGAGCCGTGCAGCTGGCGTCGCGCCGCCCCCAAGGTTCCAGACGTCCCTGTGGACCCGAGTCCAGGTGAGGGGCCGAGGGCAGGCCAGGGCGACCGGGCCGTCAGGTGGCAACAGCGAAATAGAGGGCCCGGGAGGGCATGACCTTCTTTCCCGAGAGAGACAAGGAGAAGCCTCAGACTCGAATGTGTTGAATCTAAATTTTTGGATAGTTGAGTTATGACCTGTTGAACGAACCCTCCAGGAATGCTTCCCATCGGGGAGACAGGCAGGAAACTTAGCTTTTCGGAAGAGAGTTCGAGCCAGTGCCTGGAGTTAGGGGAAGAGGGAAGAGGACACTGAGAGGGAGGGCAGGAGTGTGTTGAAGACAGAAGTTAATTCTTGCTCAGTTTTATGAAAAGTCGGCCTTGCCCGCATCCAGGAGCCAGTCCCATCAGCTGGCCGCATGTGTCAACATGATTCGAACCCCAGATTTAGTTAAGGTGAATCTGTACCACTGTCTCAGATTGTCCTGGAGCCGGGTTGCACCTTTGAAAGGCCCACTGTGGGTCTGGTTCATTATCCTTATAATCAGAGGCCTCTCTGATTCCCGTCCCGTCATTCAGGAGAGCAAAGCGGGGCTGGAAATAGTGTGGCTGCCGGCGAGACCCCCAGCACGCCCTCCCCTCTAACACGCTCCATGCTCCGCCCCGAGCTCATCATCATGAACCCCGTGAGCCCCTACCCGGACCCCCACTCGCCTCTCACCCCCTCTGGGCTGTGCAGCCCCTTGTCGGACCCCCTCCCCACGTCAGTTGGTAAATTCCCTCGCCGTGCTTTGCCGGGACTCCGTCCCCAGCGGGACCTCCGATCTTTTAGCTCTTCCCCGAGCATCCCCGCTCAGGTGCGCCGTGGTTCTTCTCCTGCATTCGCTGAAGCCCGCCCCTTCCCCACGGCCCTCTCAGCTCTGGTCCCTGTGGTCCCTGCGCCTCTGTGTTGCCTCTTTGCTGGTCTCCCCTCCTCCCTACAAACCCCCACCTTTCAATCAAATGCCTCCCGCCTTCCGCAGATACCTCCTCTCTGCTCCTGCCACCATTGCTAGGGACGGGACATCCACAGGGTGGCGCTCGGCATCCCAGCCTCTCTGTCCCTTAGCCCCCACCCTCCATTCCCTCTCCACCTTCCAGCTGGAGTCATTCCCCTGATGCACCGCTCCATCCTCTCGATCGAGCCGGGCGCCCAGGTGCTCCCCCGTCCTTGCAGATCCCTCTTCCCGGTGCCCTGACCCCGGCCTCTGGCCCTTTCACTGCCCAGCTTGTCCCCGGTTCCCTCTTTGCCCAGCCCAGGCTCCAGTCCACTGGCATCCTCACCCCCTCACCCTTCGTCATCACGGAACCCTAATCCTGGTTCAGTCTGCCTGCTGTGCACCTGTCCCCACGCAGCTGCACGCGGCTGGAGAAAACGCCTGGCCCTCGCTCCCCACCCACAACCCTGGGGGCTCCGGCGCTGCTCCCGGGTCGAAGGCTATCTTCCTGGTCCACTCAGTTGACCAGAGGCTGGCAAACGGTGGCTCACAGGCCGGATCACTCACCGCCTGCTTGTTTGGCCCACGGACTTAGAAGGATTTTCATGTTGAAAAGATACGGTTCGATTGAAACAGAAAGAAACAAAACTCACGACCCTCCCACCCCAGCGGCCCGTCTGCTTGCCCCTGGGCCCCGTTCTCAGTGTTTGCTGCTGTGGCCTCCCCTCCCGCCAAGGCCGGCCTCCGCTGGGCACTAGATCCCGCCTGGGCCACCTCCTGCTTCCCACCAGCTTCTGCCCCTGCCATCAGTGCCCGGTCTGGACCCCACAGCCCTGCCGCCCCATTTCTGCCCTCCTCCAGCCACCCTCCCACAATCATCGCCCTCCGGCGCCTGCTTTCTCCCATTCCTCTTCCCGCTCGACGCCCTTCCATCAACATGCCTGGCAAGGCCACCAGGGACCCGGGTGGTGTTAAAGGTCTGGTCTTACCCGACCCATTGGTGACATCTGCCACCATCGATCACTCTCTTCCCAGATTCACTTCTTTAACGGGAAACACACCTGGTTTCCTCCTGCTTTCACCTAACACCTTTCCTGCGCTATTTCCTGGTGCGCTTTCTGACCTTTACGCGCTGGGGGGGCCCACCACCGCCCTCCACGCCCCCGCTCTGCCATTCGGCAGTGGCTCTGAGAGCTCCGCATGCTACCTGTGTGCCTCTTCCCCGGCCCCTCCCTCAGTTCTGCACACACACACCCCCTCCCGAGCTCCGCCTCCTCTCCCCCCACCCGCCACGATAGACAGCTGTCCACCCTGCAGGTGCAGGCCGGGCCCCAGGAGTCAGCCTGACGCTTTCTCACAGCTAGGAGCTTAGCACGCCCTTCAGACTTGTGCACAATGCCGTCCCGCCTCACCTCTGCCCTACCACCCAGGCGCATCTCCTGCAGTCACCTCCCAACCAGCATACCCACCCCTGCCCTGATGCCCCAGAGCGAGTCTTACACTCTTGTGCACAACTCCTTACTGGCTTCCCACTGATCAGAGACTTGGGCTCCTTTCTCTGCGTCCCGTTCCCGCTGTTCCCCCAACACTGCAGGTGCGCCGGGCTGGGAGCCTTGGCCCTCATCAGGACTGCCCTCCAGATCCTTTCCCGGACTCCACCCCCCTTTCCCCCTTCAGGGCTCTGCTTATCTAAAGTTGCAGCCCCTTCCCCACCGAGAATCTACAATCTCCTTCCCCTGCTTTGGTGTTTTCCGCCGCAGATGGTGTCATCTATTATGTATATTTCTAGGTTGTTATATATAGTTCATATTTACAGAATTGATATAGATACAGATGCTGTGTGTTTCAGAGAGGGAGAGACTGCGGATCTCATGCTTACAGACTTAGGTATGGCTGGTAAATTTCAAGAGGACAAGAACTTGCCTGGTTTTTTGTTCATATGATCATTCCAGGCACCTAGAACACTGCCTGGCAGACAGTAGGAGTTCCACTATTGCTTGTTGAGTGTCTGTGGTGCTACAGAATTTAAAATATTTGTGTGTTAAATCCCTTGCTAGATTTCCTAGATGCACTCTGCCCTGTGTAACCACTTGTCCTGAAGCTGGTGTCTGTCCTTTCATCCACATTTTATTTTTTAATCTAATTTAAAGCCAAGCTAGTTAACATACAGTGTAATGATGATTTCGGGAATAGAATTTAGTGATTCATCACTTACGTGTTGTACCCAGTGCTCATCCCAACAAGTGCCACTTAACAAATGTCCATCCCCCATTCAGCCCATCCCCCCCCCACCTCCCACCAGCAACCCTCAGTTTGTTCTCCATATTTAAGAGTCTCTTTTGGTTTGTCTCCCTCTCTGTTTTTATGTTATTTTTGCTTCCCTTATGTTCAACTGTTTTGTATCTTAAATTCCACATAGGAGTGTAGTCATATGATCTCTGTCTCTTATTCCGCTTACCATAATACATTCTAGTTCCATCCATGTTGTTGCAAATGGCCAGATTTCATTCTTTTTGATCCCCGAGTCCTACTCATTGTATATAAACCACCTCTTCTTTATCCATTCATCAGCCGATGGACATTTGGGCTCTTCCCAACCTTGTCTATTGTCAATAGTGCTGCTATAAACATTGGGGTGCGTGTGCCCCTTCGAATCAGCGTTTTTGTGTCCTTCACATAAATGCCTAGCAGTGCAGTTGCCGGGTCCTGGGGTAGTTCTATTTTTAATTTTTTGAGGACCCTCCACACTGTTCTCCAGAGCGGCCGCACCAGTGTGCGTTCCCACCAGCAGCGCGGAAGGGACCCTCTTTCTCCGCATCCGCGCCAACATCTGTTGTTGCCCGAGTTGTAAATGTTTGCCATTCTGACGGGTGTGAGGTGGTGTCTCGCGGTGGTTTTAATTTGTATTTCCCTGATGATGAGTGATGGTGAGCATCTTTTCATGTGTCTGTTAGCATCTGGATGTCTCCTTTGGAAAAGTGTCTCTTCGTGTCTTTTGCCCATCCATCCCCATTTTAAAACTTTTACTTAAAACTACTATCTGTAGGGGCGCCTGGGTGGCTCAGTCGGTTAAGCTTCTGACTTCAGCTCAGGTCATGATCTCACATTCATGGGTTCGAGCCCCTCATTGGGCTCTGTGCTGACAGCTTGGAGTCTGGAGCCTGCTTTGGATTCTTTGTCTCCCTCTCTCTCTGCCCCTCCCCTTCTCATGCTTTGTCTCTCTTTATATCAAAAATAAATAAAACATTAAAAAAATTAAAAATAAATAAAACTATTATGTGTATATGTAGCCATAAGCAATATACAGTATGGTTTCGTGGGTTCTGAAAAATTGGGTCAGTGTCATTATATTTATCACGCGGTATTCCGGAGTTCAGGTTTACGTCCTTTGATGCCTGTAGATCAAGTTCATTCATTTTAACAGATAATGTCCAAAAGCTGCTGCATCACAGTTTATATCTACTGGTCTGTTGATTCGCACTTCCGCTGTCTGTGCTATTTTCCTCTCCCGAGCGGCGCGGCAGCCTTAGCCTTACCCCTGTCTGTGCGTCCCGGCGCCGCGGCCTCTGGGGAACAGACCCGGAGAGGAGCCCCGCTTGTCTGCCCCCTGCCGTTGCCATGGTTACACCAGCGGGCACCGCTCCCTCCTGCGTTCTCTGAGTACCTGTTTGCTTACAGCTCTGCCCACTTCCCACATTAGATTCTTGCCAGTCTGATGGCGGTTGAAATGAGTGGAACCATATGCATTTGCATTTCCCCGACTCTTAGGGAAGTAGAGCCTCCTTTCCATGTTTATTTGGTCTCTTCGGTCTTTCTGTTTTTCTACTGTCATTTTTCACTCTCTTATCAAGACTTCTTTGTTATTT
Source organism: Mungos mungo (assembly GCA_004023785.1). NCBI lineage: Eukaryota > Metazoa > Chordata > Mammalia > Carnivora > Herpestidae > Mungos > Mungos mungo. The sequence goes on along the minus strand of PISW01012432.1, from coordinate 22,075 downwards.
GCATGACAAAACATCTTCTCCCGGTCTAGGTCTAGGGCAGGGCTTTTAATTTTGTAGTGCTTGGATAGAAGTCTTGATTTGGAGTAGAATCACACTTACCCCATTTTTTCCTTTATGATCTGCTTTCTCTATCTTAAGATAGCCTTCCCTCTCTCATTCCAGGTCAGAAGGACATTCTCCTCTATCTTTTCACATTTATGGGTTTATCAAGAATTAATATTTGTAAAAAAAAAAAAAAAAAAAAAGAATATTTGTGTAGGCTGTAAGGGAAAATCAAAAATGTCTTTCCCCACAAAGTTTGCTGCGTGTTCTTTCTTTTCTCCGGTGATTTGAAATGCCAGTTCGGTCATGAACCAGGTCCGCATACGTCCACGCACAGTCTCTGGGCTCTTCATCCTGGTGTGTGGTCTTTGTCTCTGTGCCGGCACTCAACTGATTCAGCTTCACAAGAAGCCCTCGTACCTACAAGCCTAAGCCTTCCCTCCTTCCTCTTCAGAACCTTCCTTGGCTTCCGTTCTTCTTGGGCCTCTGTTCTCCCATGTGAGTTTCAGACTTTTTATGTCAAGTTCTCAGAAAATCCGGCTGGCATTTCGATTGGAATTGTATTTACCATATAATTTCATTTCTGGAGACTTCCCCTCATTACACATGAGCCCCTCTACCCGTGAGAAGACTCATTTGACGAAGCCCTCTGTGTGCGCCTGAAGAAGGCCTTAGTTTTCTCGGTGGTTTGCGTCTCTTGGGAAATGGGGTTTTTACGTTAATGACATTTTAAATAGTCGTCACAGGCACACAGCTCTGCTACTGACAGTCTTTAGTAAAAGACAACATTCGCTCAGTTTATTACTTCTAATGATGGGCCAATTTGGGTTCTCATGGTTTTGTGTGTGTGTTTTTTTTTACACAGGCAGTTATATCCTCCAGAGATAACACAAAAGTTGTCTCTTCTTTTTAAATGGTTGTAACTTTATTTTTCTCGTTCGGCGGTTTGGCTGAGACCTTGCCGAGCGGTTCCAGATAGCTGGCGTCCTTATCTGTGAGGTGCTTCCGAGGTCTCAGCGGTTAAGGATGGCTTTTGCCATCGACTTTCGATAATACTCTTATTGTAAATTTATAGATGCTTCCTTCCACTTCGGCTAAAGTTACCAGGAGCAAGTATTACGTTGTATCAAATGGGTCTTGTCTTCTTTTTTTAATATCGTGTTTTGTTTCTTTAAAACATTGCACCTGGGTATCATACACGACATTAGCAAACACATACAGAACAGAGTCCGCGGGACCCTGGGAGACTAATAGTAAACACCCGTATTCTCAATTCCCAGCGTCAGAAATCAGTCACATCCAGAACCTCCCGTCACCCCATTGTCATTCTCCGATCCCATCCCCCACTCTACCTTCTACTGATAAACAGAAAGAAAATTCCAAAATAGATACGATCAGTCCCTTGGTTTTCTTTACATTTTTTTATTCCGTATGTGCGTATCCCTAAAGAACATGGTGAACCTTTTTTGAATGTGACCACACCACCCACAGCCTTCTTTGAGTGGGACTTGGCATAGGTCACACCGTCTGCGTCCTTTCACTCGACTTCGTTTCTGAGTCATCCCTGTTGGTGTGCTACGCTGTCTCCACGCCTGCTCACCGCTTCTTGGTTTTCTCACTTTTTTGCTTTTAGGAACAATGTGTTCTGAACATGGTTATGCGCGCGTAAAGGTTCCTCTAGGTGTAGACCCGGGAGTGGAATGGAACGGCGGTCAGGGTCATAGGAAAGATGCTCGTTGACTTTTCCAGGTAACGTCTGAGTGTTCGGCAGAGCAGCGCTGCCACCAGGCACGCGCCCGAGGGGCCCAGACGTCCCGGCACCTCCGCCTCACCAGCCGGAAATGCCTGCGTCCTCAGTTCTGCCCATCTGGTGGGAGTGAGCTGATTTAAAAGTCATATTCTAGGGGCGCCTGCGTGGCTCAGTCGGTTGAGCGTCTGACTTTGGCTCTTATCATGATCTCACAGTTTGAGAGTTCAAGCCCCACGTTGGGCTCTGTGCTGACAGCTAGCTCAGAGCCTGGAGCCTGCTTCGGATTCTGTGTCTCCCTCTCTCTCTGCTCTTCCCCTGCTCATGTTCTGTCTCTCTCTCTCCTTCAAAAGTAAATAAACATTTAAAAAAGCCTATTTTAAAATGTATTTTCCTAAATAATGAGATTGCCCATCACATCCTCTGTTCATAGGCCACGTTTCTTTCCTCTTCTGTGAAACGCCAGTTTATGTCTTTTGTCCATTTTTCTTGTAAGTTGTTTTCCCTTCACTTATCGATTGGTAAGAGTTCCCTTCATGTTCTGAATATCAGTCTTTTTCTCAGGTATGGGTATTGCTGCTATCTTCTCTGGTCACAGTGTATTTTAAAGAGCAGATGCTTTTGATTTGATTATACTTGGATTTACTAGTTTTTACCTTCATGGTTTGTCCTTTTTATGCCGTAAATGACTAAGAAACCTTCCCTACCTCAAGGTTGTGATTTGCCCTCTCATATTTTCTCCTAAAGGTTCTGCCTTCCGCATCCAGACGCTGAGTCTGTCCGGGATGGATTTCTGTCGGGTGGGAGGCGGGAGCCTGGTTCCTCCACGCCAGTGCTTCTGGTCTTTTCCTTTGCACTTTGCGGTCAGCTTCCTAATGCCTTCTAATAAGTGCTGTGAAAAATCCAGTTGGGATCGTGGTTGGAGTTGCATTCAGTCTATTGTTCCCGTTGGAGAGAACGGCCCCCTGTGCTGTTATTTGTGTTATTTGTGAATTCCTGAAGCCATTAGCTCCATTTAGCTCGTCTGTACCCTCTCATTGAAGTTTAATCATTTTCTCCAAAAAAGATCTTGTTTTTGTTGTTGTTAGATATATTACTAGGTTCCTTGTGTCTATTTTTATTCTTATTTTTTTATTTTTTCCTTTTTTTTAAGCTTTATTTATTTTAAAAGAGAAAGAAAGAATGAATTGGGGGGGTGGAGCCAGAGAGAGCAAGAGAGATGCAGAGCTCGATTCAGGGCTGGAACCCACAAACTGTGAGATCATGACCTGAGCTGAAATCAAGACTCAGACTCTTAACCAACTGAGCCACCCAGGCACCTGCTTTGTTGTATTTTTTTTAAAACATTTATTTATTTTTGAGAGACAGAGAGAGACAGCGTGATCAGGGGAGGGGCAGAGAGAGAGGGAGACACAGGATCTGAAGCAGGCTCCAGGCGCCAAGATGTCGGCACAGAGCCCAGCGTGGGGCTTGAACTCACGAATCGTGAGATCCTGACCTGAGCTGAAGTCAGACGCTTAACCGACTGAACCACCCAGGCGCCCCTATTTTTTTTAAATCACTATTATCAGTGGTGTCTTTTCTTTAACATGCTTTTTCTGTCCTTCGCTGATGTATACTGGGGACAGGGGGGCCCAGGGGACACGCCTCTCCCAGCACTTTATCTCATGCAGCAGGGGCTCAGTTATGAGACATCCCTCTTTGCCTCCCAGGCATCCCCTCCAGGGGGCCCACCAGGGACATATCTTGTCACTGGAGAGTTTGGGAGTTGGGTTGGACAAGTACAGCCCTTGCCCGTCCATCTCCTCCACTGGGGCAGCTGGCCACCCACAGGGGACAGGTTGTCTTTGCTGGGACAGGCTCCGTCACCAGGCCAGGTGGGGGACTTCTGTCCTAGAGTCAGTGCTAGGAGCCCCTCTTCCGCGCCCATCATCCTGCGCTGTCGTCACGTAATAAAAGTAGTTTACCCTCACCTGCCTTCCTCTGTGGTTTCATTTCTCTGTGAAGATCGGTGACAGGGAAGAAAAATGGTTGTTGATAGGGTCCCTTAAAACCCTTCTTTCAAAGTATACAAAAAGACAGTTGGATTTCATTCACTGGTATTTCCGTCTGAGAACCTCGCTCAAATCCTCACTACTGCTAATAACATTGACGAACCTCAGGTCTTCCGAAAAGATCATCCTGTCGTCTGTGAGGAATAAGAATGTTTTGTTTCCTTTCAGATCTTTACAGTTTATTTTCCTCTTGTTTTATTGTGCTGGGTGAGAAATTGCAGAAAATCCTTAAATAAGAGTGGTGATCACAGGTATTCATGCTTCACGATTTTAAAGAGAATGCCTAGTAACTGTTCACATTGAGTCTAACATCTGTTAAAGACTGTGTTTATCAGTATCCTTAGGAAGTTAAAGACGTTTCCTGTATTTGTGATTGACTAGATATTTCTAACAGGGATCGATGCTGAGTTTTTATAGAATGCTGTTTTGGTGTCTATTGAGATGACTATGTGATTTTTTTCCTCCTTTAACCTGCTAATACGGCAAATTCTGTGATTTCCTATTGCTGAATCAATCTTGTCATCTGGGAATGAACCTAATTTAGTCATGATCCTTTATATATGTTGCTGGATTCGGATTTAGTATTCTAGTTGTTTTGTATCGGATGTTTGAGTCTTGTTCGTGGGTGAGACCGGCGTGTATAATTTTGCTTTTCCAGACTGTCTGGTTTTATATAAGCTATGATGTGTTCCCTCCATTTGTATTTGCCCGGAGAGGTTCTGCAATATTGAATTATCCGTTCCTTGAATGTTGAGTAGAAAATACCAGTGAGGCCAGCGGGCCTCAAGGTTTCTTTGTTGGGGAGATTTTTGTCTACTGACCTAAGTTCTTTAATAGGTATAGGACTCTTCAGGTTTTCTATCGCTTTTTAGTCAGTTTTAGCAAGTTCCAGGTTTCCTAAGGAATTTGTCCGTCTCCCCAGAGTTTTCAAATTACTTGGAATCACGTTCATAAAATCATCTTCTAGTCTCTGCTGTATAATCATGTTCTTTTTCCATTCTTCTTGTGGATTATCGGTGTTTTCTCCTTTTTTCTTGATAGATGTAATGGTTTATTTATTAGCTTAATTTATTCTCTTTAAAGAAACTTTTGGCTCTCTGTATTCTCTCTTTGTTTTCTCCTTTATTAATTTATACTCCTGTATTATTTCCTGTCTTCTACTTTTTATTTATTTATTTATTATTTATTTATTTTTGAGAGAGAGAGACAGAGTGAGCAGGGGAGGGTCAGAGAGAGAGGGAGACACAGAATCCGAAGACAGGCTCCAGGCTCTGAGCTAGCTGTTAGCACGGGGCCCGACATGGGGCTCGAACCCATGAACCATGAGATCATGACCTGACTGAGCCACCCAGGTGCCCCTATTTATTTATTTTTAATGTTTATTTATTTATTTATTTTGAGTGAGAGAGCATGCTTGGGGAGGAGGGGGAGAGAATGAATCCCAAGCGGGCTCCACACTGTCAGCACAGAGCCCAATGATGTGGGCCTCAATCTCACAAACTGAGATCATGACCTGAGCCAAAATCAAGAGCCAGATACTTAACCTACTGAGCCACCCAGGTACCCCAGATATTTTAAAATTTTAGTACATATGGGAAGTTTGGAGGTATCTGTTACTGATTTCTAAGTAGTTAGATAATCAGTCTTTAAAAGATTAATGTTTTAAAATTGACTAAAGTTTGTTTTATGGTCTAGAAAGTGTTCATTTTTCCTTGTTGTTCTGGGCGGCTTAAGAAACTCACGTTTCCTTGTCTTTAGATTCTACTGTGTCCATTTGATCAGGTTTGTGAGCAGCGCTATTCGAATTTCCCATAACCCTGCGTCCGCCAGATTTACCAGGTGCGGGAACGGGTGTGTGGAAATATCCCACTGAGGAGTCGGGAGTCATTTCTCCTGGAGATTTGCTGTATTAATTTGAAGCTAAGTTATTAGATTAAAAATTTAGAATTATTTTCCCGTTCTGGCCAATAAAACTTTGGACAATGATCCTTTTTTTTATTTCTATGAATATTTCTCTTTTTAAACTCTATTTCATCAGATATAGTATAACTACGTCTTTTTAAAAATTTTTATTCTGACGTTTATTCTTTTACATGCTTTTGCAGCTTTCTGTTGTAGGTGTGTCTTTTGCAGACTTCATATAGTTAGGTTTCCTGTTTGTTTTTAGTCCAATCAGCTTTACCTTTTAAATGTCCAGCGTGGTGGGCACATCCACATGTGGCTGTTTTGACTTAAGAAGTACTATAAAGATGAGATACATAAATGTTGAACATTTTGGATATATTGGGGTAGGTAAAATATATTGTTAAAATTAATTCCAGGGCACCTGGGTGGCTCAGTCAGTTAAGCGCCTGACTTCAGCTCAGGTCATGATCTTATGGTTCATGAGTTCTAGCCCCGCATCGGGCTCTGTGCTGACAGCTCAGAACCTGGAGCCTGCTTTGGAATCTGTTTCTCCCTCTCTCCCTGCCCCTCCCCTGCTCACACTCTATCTTTGTCTCTCTCTCTCTCTAAGATAAATAAAACATTAAAAAAATTTTAAGAGAATATTCTCATTCCATTCCTGTATTTGAAGGCTATGATTCTGGTGGCCATTGCTTTCTCCTAACCCCTTGAAGATGCCTTGCTGACCGGAAGGAAGCTGAGATGCCAGCTTCTGGCCATTGTCGCCCATGGGCAGTCTGCCTTCTCCTCCACATGTACGCCTCCGAGTCCGGGGCCCGAGGTCCTGGCCCTCAGTGTCTGGCCATGGACTGCTTTCTCTTGACCCAGTTTTTAGTCATTGACCGTGTTCAACAGTTTGGGGAATTGCGCAACGTTCTCTCTCTGAATGTTGCCTTGCCCCCTTTCCCTCTGCTCGTTTAATCTGGGCTGTTTTCGTATCGCCCTTCCTGACGGTGGACGTCTCTTCATATCTTCAGCTCTGTCCGTCATTTCTTCTCCATCGTCCAGTCCATCAACCCTCCGCTGGGTTGTTTCCGCTCTGTTGTTTCACCTAGAGCGTGGATGTTTAGATCTGTTCTTATTATACAACTCGAAGGTTCTATTTTGTTCTTTTTCAAAGTCAGTTTTGTTAGTGTCTCATTTATCAGATGCTCCCCCTTTTTCCAAATCTATCAAGCTTCATAGTCCGTTTCTGGAAATCCCAGTACCCGACGTCTGTGCGCTCTGCTGACCCACGAGGCGGCTGCTTTTCCGGTTGAGGTGGTGATCAGTGGTCGTGAGCTCAGTAATGTCTGAGAGCCATGTTTGTGTTTTTGTCATTTTTGTTCGTTTATTTTAAGAGAGAGGGAAAGTGAGCTTGCACCCATGGGCATAAGCCAAGAAGGAGCAGAGAGCAGGGGAGGGAGGGAGGGAGGAAGGGGGAGAGGGAGAGAGAGAGAGAGAGAGAGAGAGAGAGAGAGAGAGAGAGAACCCCAACTAGGCTCTGCACCATCTGCGCAGAGCCCAACAGGGGGGCTCGATCTCAGGAACCGTGCGATCATGACCTGAGCTGAAACCAAGAGTCAGGATGCTTAACCGACTGGGCCTCCAGGCATCCCTGAAAGTTGTGTTTAAGAGGCTGTTGTCCTGAGACTCTCTGTCCACCTCTGCTTGTCCTTGCGGCCACCAGGACCTTGGTGTAACCTGGCACCAGACACCCTGACACTTAGGACCACCGTATCCTTCAGCTTCTTTTTTCTATAGCCCTTGGGGGTGAGTTTGGCTTTGACTCTCGTGTTGTTTGGTCTTTCTTCTGGTTTGTAAGTTTATTTACTAGGACCTCCTGTGGCCTGAGTTGGGGGCAGGGGCATCCCCATGGGCAGGGTTGCATTTGCCTGTTCCGGGGGTCCCTCGTGGGCACCGTGGTGATCAACTGGCAGTTCTGTGAATTTCTCGGCTTTGGGTCTCTGCACCGCGGGAGGTAGCATGGATTCAGTGTGGACATGGGGACATTCCTGTTTCTTGGGGTGGCTGTCCCACCCGTGGCTCTAGACAGGTGGCGGCTTCCTTGTAGCGCCCTCTGGTGGATGGAGTTTTCCTAGTCCCCAGCTCCCCGGAGGCACCGCCTCCTGGCTCCTGGCTTCAGGCATGCAGCTCAGCTCTGTCTCAGCCTCAGCAGGACATCAAAGCCCAGCCCTCAAGGCCTGTGTCCTGTTCCAGCAACTCCCCCGGGCCACCTGGCCTCTGTTCTGACCCTTGATTTGACTTTGCATTTGCTCTGTGATTCTTGTCTCTGGAATCTTTCTTTTCTGCTCACGCATATACCTATGTGGGGGTAAGGTTTGCGGTGGGGGTGGGGGGTGGGGTGGATACTTAGGCTTACATTTTATGTGACATTTCTGTGTTGAGCCTGAGGGCGGGACCTCCCCAGGGCCCAGAGGTCCAGCCCTGAGAATGCAACGTTGTATCCCTCACCCCTTCCCAGCCTCCCCTGTGCTCGCTACCGTGTGACCTTGTGCTTTGCCCAGAAGGCCCCGCCGGCCCTGCTTGCTCTGGCCTTCCATTCCCACCAGGCTCTTTTGCTGTTTGACCCTCCTAACCCTCCCCCCCCCCCTGCCCCGTGTCTGTTTCCTTGGCTGGATGTTCGCCCGCCCCCGGGGCCAAGGGGGGCCTGATGCTGTGTGTTCATGAACTTTCCCTTTCTCAGGCTCAGGGCCCCCGGTTCCTGCCCCCGACCTCTTAATGCAGATCAAGCAGGAGGGCGAGCTCCAGCTCCAGGACCAGCAGGCTCTGGGGGTAGAGGCCTGGGCAGCCGGGCAGCCGGACATCGGGGAGGAGCCGTGGGGCCTCAGCCAGCTGGACTCCGGAGCAGGAGACGTCTCTGCTGATGCCGCCTCTGGTGAGTGGCCCAATCGAGAGCAGACGCCAGGAACGGGTGCGGGGGGCGAGGGCAGGGTGTGGGAAAGGCCCTAGAAGCACATGGAGCTGTGGTCTTCCAGACCGTGAACATCTGGCCTGACCCACTGCAGGGTTTTCCCACCTGAAGGGAAGGGGGCTGTGCCTCATGATACCTTGCAGGGCCCCCCTCCCACCCCACCCCCGCCCCAGGTTTGGTGATGCTCTCGGCTCGGTGCCTCTCTGCCTGACCTCACCCGACTGCACTCCCGTTCGCCCTGCCCTTGCTACGGGACGTTCAGATGGTCAGCTGCCTCGCATTGCAGAGGCCTGTGACGTTGAGCTTCCCGGTGCCTCAGAGAAGGGGACCCGAGGGTGCGGGCCGATGGGGGTTGTTACACTCCCGCAGAAGAGGCCCCGGCAGGGGGATCTTAGCGTCTCGCCTGCCCGTCCTCCCCCTAACCCCTGGGCTCTGATCTCTCCTCACTGCAGGCATCCACTCCAACTTTGCCACCACGATCCCACCCACTTCCTGGCAGGCGGATCTCCCTCCCCACCACCCTTCTTCAGCCTGCTCGGACGGGACACTGAAGCTCAGCACGGCGGCCTCCACGGAAGGTACGGGGCAGCCGGCTGAGGTCGGGAGAGGCTCAGGTCTGCCTGGGAGGCCACCTCGGCCCAGGGCCCTCATTTTTCCTGCCGAACCGCCCTGACTCTTAGCCAACAGGCCTTTAGGTGCCTGTGGTGTTAGGACTCTGCAGAGCCTGCCCTGTATCTCCTTCAGGAAGCTCGAACAGCCCTTCTTGAGAATGTCCGTGCTTCCGACCGCCCTTTCTCATATGGTCTTAACCAGTTGGCCCTGGCATTAGTAAAACCCAACCAAACCACAGCTGCTTGTGAGGGATCAGCGCTACCAAAAACAGGCGTCTGCAGGCCAGAACCAACTTTATGTATTAGTTTTCTATTTACTTCTGTTTTGAAGTCCAGTTATGTTACTTTTTTTTTTTAATGTTTTATCTGTTTTTGAGAGAGAGAGACAGAGACAGAGTATGAGGAGGGGAGGGTCAGAGAGAGGAAGACACAGAATCCCAAGCAGGCTCTAGGCCCCCAAGCTGTCAGCACAGAGCCCAATCTGGGGCTCAAACCTGTGAACCAGGAGATCATGACCTGAGCGTAATTCGGATGCTTAACCGACTGAGCCACCCAGGTGCCCCTGTTATGTTACTTTAATCGCTTCTGTCATAGTTGAGCACCCCCAAAAACGTGCCAAAAGCCTAGGTACCAGGGTCTGGGGTGCCCACATGACTGCCCCGGGGGTGGGTTGGGGGGCTCTGCCCAACAGGGACCCTGAGGCTTGGGAGAGTAGGGCTCACGCTGAACAGCCAGATGGAAGGCTCGGGGGCACAGCGATACCGGGCCTTTCTGTCTTTCCCAGCAGATGTAAAAATTGTGATAAAAACAGAAGTCCAGGAGGAGGAGGTGGTGGCCACGCCAGTGCACCCCACTGACCTGGAGGCTCACGGGACCCTGTTCGGACCAGGCCAGGCCACGAGGTTCTTCCCCAGCCCTGCCCAGGAAGGAGCCTGGGAAAACCCGGGCGGCTCCTTCCCCAGCCAGGACCCCGTGCTGGGGCTGCGGGAGCCCGCCCGGCCCGAGCGGGACATGGGCGAGCTCAGCCCCGCCGTGGCCCAGGAGGAGACCCCGCCGGGGGACTGGCTCTTTGGGGGGGTCCGCTGGGGCTGGAATTTCAGGTGTAAACCCCCCGTGGGCCTGAACCCGAGGACCGGGCCCGAGGGCGTGCCCTACGCCCCCGCCGACAGCGCGGAGGCCGTGCTGGACCCCGGCCAGGCCCCGAGACCCTTCGGCGACCCCTGTAAATACCCCGGCCGGACCAAAGGCTTCGGCCACAAGCCAGGCCTCAAGAAGCACCCGGCCGCCCCGCCGGGCGGGCGGCCCTTCGCCTGCGCGGCCTGCGGGAAGACCTTCCAGCTGCAGGTGAGCCTGAGCGCGCACCAGCGCAGCTGCGGGCCGCCGGAGGGCGCGCCGGGGGCGGCGGGCGGCGCTGGCGGCGGCGGCGGAAGCGGAAGCGGCGGCGGCGCGCGGGACGGGAGCGCGCTGCGCTGCGGCGAGTGCGGCCGCTGCTTCACGCGCCCCGCGCACCTCATCCGCCACCGCATGCTGCACACGGGCGAGCGGCCGTTCCCCTGCACCGAGTGCGAGAAGCGCTTCACCGAGCGCTCCAAGCTCATCGACCACTACCGGACGCACACGGGCGTGCGGCCCTTCACCTGCACGGTCTGCGGCAAGAGCTTCATCCGCAAGGACCACCTGCGCAAGCACCAGCGCAACCACGCGGCGGGCGCCAAGGGCCCGGCCCGCGGCCAGCCGCTCCCGCCCCTGCCGGCCGCGCCCCCGGACCCCTTCAAGAGCCCGGCCTCCAAAGGACCCTTGGCCTCCACAGACCTCGTGACCGACTGGACTTGCGGCCTGAGCGTCCTGGGACCCAGCGACGGCGCGGACCTGTGACCCCCGCTTCCCCCAAGCTGGGGGGGTGCGGGGAGGGGGCGGGGGGCGCGCCCCGGTCCCCTGGCCGCTGCAGGCCGCGCGCGTGGCAGGAGAGCCGCCCCGGGAGACGTCGGGGCGGCGGTGGGGACGGAGCCCGGAGCGGCAGATTTCCCAGCCGCCGGACTGACCCCTGGAAGAAGAGAAACTTTCCGACGGCCCGGCGTCCGCCTCTAAACAAAGTAGGATTCTCCGATTGTGAAACTGAGCAGCATAGAATTTTAAGTAATTTAATTATGAAACTTTTTTTTTTTTTAATTCTTGAAGAAAACGCTGGAAAAATAGTCGTAGCGCCAGTTTAAACTTTAGAGTGTACTTTCGGTTTCCGGAGCGTGTGTTTGTGTGCGCTGTGTCCGTCCTGAGTCCGACAGTGAGTGTGCCTGGAGTTGGCCAGCCGGGGACACAGGGAAGGAGGGTCCTGGACCTGCCCAGGCCCCGCTGACTCTTAGGGAGGGGCCGGTGGTGACGCAGAGTTGAGGAACCCCCGACCCCGGCCACCAAGCAGTGCTTGGCGGGGGCGCAGGGCTGGGCTTGGGGCTCCAAGCCCCTCTCATCGCCCCTCTTCTCCGCAGCGTGGAACCCCCACCACGTGTCAGCAGGGAGGAAGACGCCCCCACCTTCAGCCAGTCCCGTTTCCCAGCTTGCCCCTCCATCTCAAAAGGCCCCCCCTGCCCCAAAGTGCTGGCCTGTTACGCGCCATCTGCAACCCCCAGGGGCAAGGGATGTGGGTGGTGTCACCCTGTTACGGGACTCAGGGCCTCATAAAGGAGAGTCACCTGCAAACACAGTGTTGGGGCTGCGCAGGCGAAACCCTTCACCCTCAGTTACCAGGAGAGCCAGGAGCAAAGTCTGGCCTGCCGACCCCCGCCCCCCCCCACCCCCCGTGGGTCCGCTTTCCACTGCAGCCAAATGCTTCTCTTTCCATTTCGCTGTGTAGTAAGTGTTTCTTCATTGTCAACATGCCTTCCCATCGCGTCTCATTTGATTCCTGTGACCTTGTAAAGCACGCGGGACAAGTGTTCTTTCTTGTTAGAGACGAGGAAGTAAACTCCTCCGAGGGCACCCCTCCCGGCCTCGCGCGGAGTGCGCGGCTGTGCGCCAGCCGTCGAGGAAGGCCACGGGTCAGAGGGGCTCGCCCGCCCTCCCGGAGCACCGACGTGGGGGAGGGAGGGTGTTCGCGTCTGCCCTCCTAAGAGTTGTGCCGCAGCCAGCAAAGCCGACAGGCGTCAAGGTTCCGGGGAGCACTGGCCTGTCTGGAATGTGGCTCATCCACCCCTTCCCCCGGAGGGCGCAGGGGGCAAGTGCTTGGTCTTGCCCCCTCTGACATCTCAGAGGTAGGATTAGAGATGGCCCGGGTTTCTAGATTCTACCGCAGTGCTGTCCCTACCACACAAGTGTCCATTCTGGTTTTGTTGGTGCAGCCACTGGTCCCCTTACCCCCAAACGGGTAACCTGTTCCCCCCACCCCCAGGAACGAGAGATGGTGGCTTCCGTTCAGTCTGCTTCCTCATGCGTACTTTTATTAGGCAATAGACTAGTTAAGAAGATTGTTTCTATGTACTGTATATTTTGTACCTGTTTACACTTCTAATATTGATATAACTGATATTTTGAAAAACAGATGAAGAGGAAACATCCTGTTAAAATAAAACCTAACCAGCACCAAGACGGTTTGGTGGGTTCCATTCTTAGACCTGTGTCCCGGGCCCTGAGGCCTCTAGACCCTCCTCCCAGAACGGGAGCCGTGTGGCCAGCCTCCTCGGCGCCCTCCTACACGTGGTCACCCTAGACCAGGCAGGCCCCCCGTCCCTCAGCCAGGAGTGGAAGAATCCGGAGAAGTTTGACTCCGTGGAGGGAAACCGTAATGCGTCCGGTCCCTTTGCTTCAGAACAGAGTCCTGGGTTGTCCCCTTAGACTTTATATAACGTGATGGGAGGTGCATGAGGCCATGAGGCCGGGTCTGGGAGAAAAACAATATCCAAGAAAAGCGGGTGCCGGGGGTTCTCTCCTTGCTTGGTGTCTCTGCTGACCCTGGTCAGGGAGGGGAGGCCATCCACACCGGTATTCCCATCAGCCAGAGTCAACACTTGTGAATGTCGTATCTCGTGTTCAGTCCTTTTCATTTTGATCTTTGTCTTTTTAAGAAAATGAAAACGTACAATAAACGCAAACGTGCCGCGAGGGCCTGGGAGTGGGACATGGAGCAAGTGAGCGTGGGTCTCATCTGGGCCTTTCCGGACGACGGGGCGCCCTCCTCCCCTGCGGCCCGCCCCGCTCCCACTGGACTCGTCGCCAGTCCTTGGGAGTCAGGCTGGGTCGCTTCTGGGGTGTGCGGGGCTCACCATACCGCCGCCCCACCACCGCCATTGGACATCCCCACATGTCATTCGCCACCCGCTCTGTGCACGAATCCCGAGTATCCTGCCAAAGCCCCCATTTAGTGGCTCACTCTGGGGGCCACTTCTGAGGGTCTGGCTCGGGTGCTCATGGGGAGAATAGGCTGGGGGGCTGGGGGGTAGAGTTGAGTATCCGCATCCAGAAGGGGCGAACACCCATCAGTAGTTAGGGAGACCAGGCAGCACGGTGGGCTGGAGGCCCCATCGCTGCTCTGAAGCATCCTGCTTCGGCCAGAGCACTGCGGTCCCTGCTCACGTGAGCATCCTTTTGCTGCTGTAACATGACCACAAACTTTGTGGCTTAAACCGACACAGATGTATTTTATGCCTCTGGAGGTCAGAAGTCCAACGTGAGCCTTACAGAGCTCGAGTCAAGGTGTCAGTAGAGCTGCGATCCTTCTAGAGTCAGGAGCATCCCCTGCCTCGCCTTTCCCAACTTCCAGAGAGAGGCCCCCTGCCTTTCTTGGTTCACAGCCCCTCCCTTCGTCTTCAGTGGGAGTCACTCCAACCTCTGCTTCTGTCTCTCATCTTTTTCTGACTTTGACTCTCTTGCCTCCCTCTCAGAATCTTTTTTTTTTAAGTTTATCCATTTATTTTGAGAACGAGAGAGCTCGAGTCCACGCATAAGTGGGGGAGGGGCAGAGAGGGAGAGAGAGAGCATGCTAAGCAGACCCTGTGCTGTCAGCACAAAGCCCCATGCAGGGCTCAAACCCACAAACCCACAATCCAAACCATGAGAAGATCATGACCTGAGGCAAAACCAAGAGTCGGCAGCTGCAGGCAGCTCCAACTGACCGAGCCACCCAGGAGCCCCTCCCTCCCAGAATCTTGCCCGATGGTGGGCCCACCCAGCTAATCCAGAATAATCACATCACCAGAAGGTCCTAATTTAATCACGCCTGGAAAGTCCCTTCTGCCAGTAAGGTAACATTCACAGGTTCTAGGGATTAAGATGTGGACTTCTTGGCGAAGGGAGCATTTTTGGCTTTACCGCACTTTCCCGATCCCAGGGCAATGCTCCTCTCCTACCTGAGGCCAGGCCACATCCTCCCCGGAGGCTCCCAAGTTCTGGCACCAAAATAACGTGCTTAAGTGAGAACACTTGAGGTTCGTCGTGCCCGGCCACTCCTTCATCTCCGCCACCCACTGTTGCCTACAGAAAGGTGCCCATCTGCTGCCTGCCTCCTCCCGACAGCTTTCTTCACCTTCATCTTTCTGCAACTTTGTTCTATTCCTGATGCGTCCAAAGATGGCGCCCATCCCTTCCGACTTTCCATTGTTAAGTAGCCGAGCTCTGTCTTTGTCATGTTCCCAGGCAGCCTTCAGATAAGAAGGCTCAACTGTGCCTTAACCCTTCCAACAGCATCAAGATCTTTGAAGATGGTGCTGGGCCCTTTGGCTCTTCTGCGTCTCCATTCTTGGGAAGATAACGCATCCTCTGACGCTCCTGCTACCTTCTCTCATTTATCAGACTTTATTCCACCTCAGTTGAAGGATTGCCAGAGTCCTGGGCCTCCATGGTGTAAGTCCCACCCCATCCTGCCCCCCTCCATCCCCCTGACCCACGGTGGCCCTCCTAACTGGGCAATCAGCACCTACCGCTCCCTAGTTTCTTACGACTCGCATCACCCACGGCTGAGAATCCAAATTGCAGCCTGGCCTAGCTGACCCCTCCAGAGGCGACCCCTCCCTGTCTTCATCTCCTGTAATGGCTCTTGCATCCCACCCTGCAGGTGACCTGAACTGCCTGTCCTCCCTGAGCACCGCGCCGCATGCAGTGTCTTCTCCTTGCCCCTCCCCCATCCACCTGCTACAGTCCTTACCCCTTGGGCCATGACTCAGCGTCACCCAGCTGTCCCCGGTCTCTGCAGGTGGCACTGATGCCTCCCCCGTTTCCCACAGGCGCTTGCGCAGACTCCTCCTTTCATCTTCTTAGACTGTCCCCTACTTCACATATAACAAGCTGCTGGAAAGGTGTATGAAGGCGTGCGCATAAAGATAAGGCAGCGCACTTACAAACCATAAAGAAGGCTTTCTTCCCCGACAGCTATAATCAAAGTTCCTGGATTGACATAATTGTCAAGTTCCTTTTAACCCTGAGTAGTGTACAACTTACACATGATTATTTTAAAATGTTAAACGCACAATTTAGACATGAAATACATACACTTAAATAACTGGACAAACAGTATTTTAAAAATTGGGCAAAAAAGTAGTAAATGCAAATATTGTGGGTTGTATTATCGATATAAAGGGGCACCTGGGTGGCTCAGTCGGTTAGGCGTCCAACTTTTGATTACAGCTCAGATTCATTATCTCAGGGTTCATGAGTTCAAGTCCCACGTTGGGCTCTACACTGACATCACAGAACCTACTTGGGTTTCTCTCTCTCTACCCCTTCCCTGCTCATGCTTGCTCTCTTGCAAAATAAATAAACATTTTTTAAAAACCTGCTATAAACATCTGGAAGTTCCAGATGGGATATAATAAATGTAGTTTTAAATACAGAGCTGTGAAAGGAATACAGGGAAATCCTAGTGTACGAGAAACGAAGACAAAACAACGCCCACATTGTAGGCGTAGCCGCTGCACCTAACAGGTGGGGGCAAGGAGGAGGGTACGCAGGCCTTGGGCCCAGGAAGGTCAGAGTTGGAACTGACCCCTCCTCCAGAGAAAGTCCCTTGAAGGCCTCATCCTCGGAAAATACGTGGCTTAGAAAGAATGCAACCCGGGGTGCCTGGATGGCTCAGTCGGTTAGGTGTCCGACTTCAGCTCAGGTCATGAACTCACAGTCTGGGTTCGAGCCCCGCATCAGGTTCTGTGCTGACAGCTCAGAGCCTGGAGCCTGCTTCAGATTCTGTGTCTCCCTCTCTCTCTGCCCTTCCCCCACTAGTGCTCTGTCTCTCTCAGTCTCAAAAATAAACTATATATAAAAAAAATTTTTTAAGAAAAAGAAAAAATGCAACGCAGCCCTGAAAGATGAAATGTCAGTTGAGTCCTTGGGCAGCAGATGTCGAGACATAGTTTGAAGTGCAGGGGGTTTAGCGGGGAGTGAGGGCTGTCAAAGGTAAAGGTGGGAGGAAGCAGGGTTTTGCAGGCAAAGATGTCTCAGACCAGGACACAGACCCAACCTCCTTGACAGGAAAGAGAAGAGCAAGCAGGTTTGGGCAGCAGGAACGAAACAGACTGCGGCTCGGACAGAGTTTCAGCAGCCGACCAGAGGCCTCGAGAGCAAAGAGCGCCGGTAGAGGCGGCTGCGTTGGGCACAAATGCCCCATCTGCTCACTCATTGGCCGGGGCTGCCCAGGGACGGCGTGACCGTAGCCGGAAAGCCGGGGCATTTCCAGCCGTCAGCTAACCGCACTCCTTGCGCTGAATGGTAAACTCTTAAAGACCCGAGCGGCATAGCTGCATGGCTGGTGCGGGGGACGGAAGGCTTGCGTCTCAGGCTGGGCTCCGGGAGGTGGGAGTGGATGGGCCGATTCCTTCCTTGAGGATCCGAAAGTACAGCTACTACCTCGTGGAGGTTGGGATTCAAGTTTACATGACCCACACGGCTGGTCAACTGACACAAAAGCTGGACCTCGGCCGATGCTAGCGCTTGACGTTTCTGGCTGAAGGAAACCCCGAAGGAGGAGGAAGGACCTCACAATCCAGACCGCAAGCCTGGCTCAATATCAGCTCACAATCACAAACTGCAAACCCATGGAAATAGTCCACCATGGGTGACAGTGTAACAAGCAGCAGGATCAAAGTCCAAGAACTTGAATTCACGTAAAGATCATCCAAAACGGTCACCTGGATGGCTCAGTCCGTTAAGCGTCCAATTTCAGCTCAGGTCATGATCTCATGGTTCATGGGATCGAGCCTCGCGTCAGGCTCTGTGCTGACAGCTAGCTCAGAGCCTGGAGCCTGCTTTGGATTCTGTGTCTCCTTTTCTCTCTGCCCCTCCCCCACGTGTTCTCTGTCTCCTTCTGTTTCTGAAAAACAAATATTTAAAAAAAATTTTTTTAAAGGTCATCCTAGTTGGTCTGAGGGTTGTGAGTTACTATTAAGCTGATAAAAGATCATCCAAAACAGAATGTCACAGTAATAGGTTTATAAGGCTTAAGACTAACAGAGGACAGAAAGTGGAAGAAGCACCATGGGAAAAGCATGATAAGTAGGGAAAAGTGAATCTTAAGAAAATTCAAGATTATATTAAAAAGAAAGTGACATTTGAAAAACAACAAAATGTCTGGAGATAAAATAGTCAATGAAATTCTAAAAACTCAATGGACCGGTTAAACGGCAGATCTAGATACAGCTGAGAAGATTTAGTGAAATAAAATATAGATGAGAAGAATACTCAGAATGAAGGACAGAGAGAGAAAATGGTGCATGGAAATATATGATATGTTTAAGAGTGTAGACTAGAAACACCTACCACACATCTATCTAATCAGATTTTCTCATCTACAAAGAGATAATTAAGAAATTAGGAAGGACTCCTGGGTGGCTCAGTCAGTTGAGCATTGGACTCTTGATTTCAGCTCTGGTCATGATCCCAGGGTCATGGGATTGAGCCCAGCATCAGGCTCTGCACTGAGTATAGAGACTGCTTCAGATTCTCCCCCACCCCCTCTCCCCCTCTCCCTCTCCTTCTGCCCCTCTCCCCTACCCACACTCTCTCACTCTCTCTAAAATTAAAAAAAAAAAAAAGTAAAAATAAATTAGGAAATAAATATCTTAAAAGAATGACTACCTTTAAGAATTGGTGAAAGACATAAATCTTCAAATTCAAGAGGCCGGAAGGTAAATCCACACATAGAAATATTGTGGTGAAACTAGAACCACCAAAACCAAAGGGAAAATCCTAAAAGGAGCCAGAGAAAAAGACAGATTGACATCAAAGGAAAAGGTGTTCAGTCAACCATAGACTCTTCTATGATAAAAATAGAGATCAGAAGACAGTGAGCAAACACCTGCAACGTGGTGATGGGAAATAACCGTTGACCTAGATTTTTGTACCTTGCCCAAGTATCACACACCAGCAATGCCACATAAAGACGTTTTTCAGAAAATAAAGACCCTCACTTAAAAACTGCTGAAGACTGTTGTCCTTTGGGAAGAAGAAACTAGAACCCAGGATGGATGAGAAGGACATAAGGGGAATAATGAGGGAAAAAAAACTAGTAAGTATAGGTAAATATCAACATGTGGACTTTATAAAACAATAACAAAGATAAATTTGGGAGTCACAAAACAAAGTGGGATTATAACACTAGACTGCATGTAGGAAGGGTGGAGTATGATGTCAGGGAAAGCATCCTGTAGTCCTTGTGGGGCCCCTGGGTGGCTCAGTTGGTTGGGCATCCGACTTCGGCTCAGGTCATGATCTCATAGTCAGTGAGTTCAAGCCCCGCATCAGGTTCTGTGCTGACAGCTCGCGCTCTGTCTCTCAAAAATGAATAAATGTTAAAAAAAAGTTTAAGAAAAGAGAGAAGGGCAGTTACATTTAGACTTTGAAAGTCAATCACACATATTTAAATGTTCATCATAGCCCCTAAAAGGATAGAAGTAGAGTGGCCCCTCGCAGAGGGAGGAAAGGTGAATTGGGAGAACTCGAAGCAAAGCTATGGTAAACAAAGATCACAAAATAAGATGATAGAAAAAAATATATATATATATATATTCACTATGAATAGAAAATAAGCTCTTCAGTCAAAAGACACGTTGGGTTGTAACACTATACAGAAATCCGGCTCCACGCTTTGAAGTTCTAGCGAGCAGTGGTATTCCGTGGGGCATGCATCTTCCTTTCTCCAACCACTGCCCCGTAGCGGTGTTACATCAGCCCTGCCTATCTTACTGGTGGTCTGGTATGATGATCTCTGTCGAAATTCCAAAATGTTTCATCACTTTCCATAATCAGAAAAGCCTCATTCCCGCCTCAGTCTGAACCATATTTGAACTTGAGCGGCAAACCCCGTCAGAGCCTCGTGTCCCCTCCACGCTGCTTTGGGCTACATCCGCCTGGGGCACCAGGGGCTTGGGGTGGAGAGAACACAGAGTATCTCCCTCAAACCCTTCCTGCTTTCTGTCCCTCCGATGCTCCCACACTTCGTTCACCCAGAGTCCAGGCCTTCCCAAGGCCCCACTTTGGACCCGGGCGTCGAGTGTCCAGAAAGGACATGAAGGATGATGTGTTCAAGTCTGTTGCCGTAGAAACTTCGGTTTGTTTCAACCCAGACTGTGGGGCTTTACTGGTGCAGCAGCTTCCAGGAAGGTGGGATGCGAGGTAGTCTTGGGGTCGTCCTCAGCGTCTCCCTGACTTCCTCTGACACGGAGAAGCATTCCTTGAGGAGGGGCAAGAAATGTCTGCCCCCGACTCTTCCCAGGGGTGGTCACCCATTATGTGGCCTGTCACCCATTATGTGGCCTGTGGGAATGTGGGTGCATCAGAGCCCCCCACCCCAGTGCTGTGCTCCTTCACAAGAAGGCAAGGGTCTTAGATCGCCCCCTTGGGGTGCGAGGGGAGCTGGAACACGGTGGGAGCGCCCCACCTTTGCCCTGTGCGGTCTGTAAGCCTCCAGAGATCTCCACATTTAAAGCCATCTGCGGCCACGTGGCCTGTGCTCACAAACTTCAGGGGATACGGATCACGTAGCCTCTTCCTGGTGACGGGAGAGGGAGGCTGGAAAAGACGGGGAGCACCGCGCGGGGCTCCACAGAGACACTTCGAGCACTCCCACAGGGAGAGAGGGTGGCCAAGGACTCCCTTCTCTCCGGTCCTCTTTTCATGTGTGTGAGGGGACAGGGGGACCAGCTTGGAGGTGGAGCTTCCCAGGAAAGCTCCGCAGGTGAGTGACTGTCCCAGGCCACACAAAAGTAAGTTGTCCTCAGCTCCGGGCCTTTGCCTCCATCCGAGGACAAAATGACACTTGACACCTTGTCACATGTTGTCTACCAGAGATGTGCCTAAAACTTAACAGTACGACACACAGTGCAAAGTAAAGAATTGGGGGGATAAAAGATACACTGGCAAACACGGACTGAAAGAAAATGGACTAGGAAGGAATGGAATACCTTTAGACAAAACAGACTTTAATGCCGAAAGCATTTCTAGGATAAAAGAATCACTGTAGTATGAGCAAAATGAAGTACGATGCACCCAGCCCGTGGACTCGAAAACATAAAGCAAAAAGTGACCGAATTATGAGGGCAGATTTGAAAAGAATCACGATGGGAGATTTCTAAATACCTCTCCGTATTTGATAAAGCAAACAAAAATTAGTGAGGATATAGAATCGTTGAAAAGCATGTTTAACTCATTCTATACAATTAGATTTTATGTTCTTTTCAAGAACATGAAATATTTACAAAAACTGGCTGCAAAGCAAATTACAACAAATTCCAAATAACCAATTTTATTCAGATTCCTTTTTATAATCACAGTGGAATAAATTAGAAATAATAAAATGATATACAAAATGTTCGTAAAAGAGAAGAACCACCTAAGGAAAAAACGCAAAATACTTTTTGCTCACATTTTTTAAAAAGATTTTATTATTTAAAAACATTTTTAATGTTTATTTTTGACAGAGAGTTGGGGGGGAGGGGCAGAGAGAGAAAGATACACTGAATCTGAAGCAGGCTCCAGGCTCAGAGCTGCCAGCACAGAGCCCCACGCTGCACTTGAACTCACAAACCGTGCGATCATGACCTGAGCCGAAGATGGACGCTTAACAGACTGAGCCACCCAGGCGCCCCTTTAAGATTTTATTTTTAATAACATGGGGCTCAAACTCCCAACTGTGAGATCAAGAGTTGCACTCTATCAACCGAGCCAGCCAGATGCCCTGGCTCACATTTTCATACTGTTTTACATGTTTGGTTTTTGGAACAATTCCTACTGTAAAAGTTTATAGCAAAGAACCTCAGCTGATGACAGAAGATTTATTTAGTATTAATGTATCAGATATACAACTAGTAATCTTGAGGGGAAAAATATACCAAGACTATATACCCTTATAAAAGTAGATTCATGTAAACCATGTCAAATGGAAGATATGTTTTTCTTTTTCCACTTTTCATATACACTAGAAGACAAAGAAAAATAAATTCAAAATCAGTTAACTATTCAGGTGGCTGAAGTCTTTCATTTTATTTTGGTAACAAAAAAATCCAAACTTTTATTATGGGTTTGTTTGTTTGTTTGTGTTTTTGAGAGACAGAGACAGCGTGAGCAGAGGGTCAGAGAGAGAGGGAGACACAGAAGCTGAAGGAGGCTCCAGGGTCCAAGCTGTCAGCACAGAGCCCGACGCGGCAGCTCGAACTCACGAATCACGAGATCATGACCTGAGTTGAAGTCGGACGCTTAACCAACTGAGCCACCCAGGCACCCCAAGAAAATCCAAACTTAATGCCGAATTTCTCTTCTTACGTTCATCCGAAAAAGAATGATAATACATTCA
>PISW01012431.1:0-32742 GCA_004023785.1 Mungos mungo | reverse complement strand
GGCTCTGACACTCACGGCAGCGTCCTGGCCCTAATCCGAAGGCGCCAACCGATTTTGGCACGGACGGTTCTCCTTTATGGGCGGGTCTGCTCCTCATTTGCACTAAAGGTCGGAATCATATGAGAGAGTCACAGAAACCTCCAGCTCACTGGTAGGTAACTGGAGTCAGGAAGTTCTCGGGGACACAGGGCACGTGAATGAGGAAGTCCCAGACATTAGGCGGCTTGTGACAGGCGGGGGCAGGGAGGGGGGGGGGGCTGCAGGTGGCGGTGACTCAGCGGGTACAGATGGGCGCCCTCTGGTGGACACAGCGCGACTGCACGGGCCGCCGCTCGGCCGTGTTTTCATGGACAAGTCCAGCATGACAGGAGCGGATGGCTGAGGAGAGGGCACAATACAGAGATGAAGGAAGCCCCAGTGAGCCCCTGCTCCCCACACCCGCCAGCGAGCCCAGAGCACGAGGCAGGGGTGCGCCTGCAGCAGATGATGAAAACCCGTTCTGAAAACTGGACCCAGAAAGGAAGGGGAAGGCAGCAGAACAAAACCACTTTGGAAACAATACAGAGAAACGGGTCTCTTCGATAATCGCTCTCCTTTGTTTTCCTTCCGGTTACGGATAAAGGCCAAAACACAACAATCAAACACCAAAACTGGTCAGTAAGAAAGTCCCTGGGGTTCGTTTTGGAAAAAATCAAAAAACAAACAAACAAACCAAAAACAAAAAGAAAAACATGTTGCCCAACTTTTGGATAATCATGGTTCAGCTAACCCTTAATTAAAATTTAGATTCAGTTGCCCTTGAATTAAAGCAGCCATAATCATCGCTGACTCCGTGGGGTGGGGGGGGGTCAGTATTCTGCAGCAAAGTGAAGGGGTCGTCAGCATGGTCAAAGATCAGGAAGCAATGGGGCGGAAACCAGAATGCATGGGAACGACAGCCAGCCAGCAGAGGGTCCCCAGGGACAGACACCCCATCAGTCATCAGGCGAGAGGATGGCGATGGGTTGGGGGGCAAGCGGACGTGAGCAGGAGGCGGGGTTCACACACCGCAGGGCCGGCGGCGGGCCTGGGCCGCGTCTGCGCCTGGCGGCCAGCGGCCCTACTGTCGGGCACGTTTACGCTTCTCCTCCAGACATCCCGCCAGCCTTGCTGAGCCGGGGGCTCCTCCCAGCCATCCTTCCTGGGGGTGGCCCTCTCTGGGCTCGGCAGGGCGTCATCGCTCCGGAGGACGTCACCGGGGTCCGCTGGCTCCCCAGAGTCGTCCTCGATGCTGTCCTGCCGGGTCAGCGTCCGCCGCCGGGCCAGCAGAGGCCTCAGGCTTCTCCTACAGGGACAGGGCCCGGGGCCCAGGCCGCACTTGGCCGTGTTCCGGAAGCCGAAGCGCAGCTCCTCCTCCTCGCTGCCACAGTCCAGGCCACTGTCCGGGCTCCTGGTGGCCGAGCGGCTGAGCCGGCAGCCTCCGTCTTCCGGAACCCAGCCCTCGGTGTGGGGGCCGACCCCGGGGCCCCTGGGTCTGGCCCGGAGCCAGGACACCTGGGGTGCCTCATCCCGGGTGCGGGCGCGGGCCCTGGCCGAGTACCCTAAGCCCTGTCTGTGCAGGAGCCACCGCGGCTCTGCCTCCTCGGCTGCTTCGGGGATACTGAACAGCCCCTTCCTGGGGTGCGCCTGCTGGGGGTGCTCAGGGCGCTCCGGGAAGGCCCCTTCAATGTCGCTACTCTGAAAGCACTCCTTAAGGGGTGGGGTATTAGCACGGAGTGTGACCACGTGAAATGGGGAAGGAAAGAAAAACAGACAGAATTAGTCTCGGATGCGAAGGGGGGAGGCATGCGTGCACCTGCAGGGGCCTAGGCGTGCTCCGGCCGGCGCGGGGACGGGACAGAAGGGGAGCCGACGACACCGGTGGGGGCAGACGGGAGGTGCGCTCTGAGCAAAGGCCGCAAGTTGGGGGGGAGGGGGCAGGGGGCGGATGGCCGGAAGCGTGGGCTGCTCTCAACTCGGAAGCCACAGCAAGGGGAGTCGGGCGAAGGACGTGGTCCTCACGGCAGCCCTGTCCATTATTGGCGGTGCCCTCGCCGCCCCCTCAGGCTGCAGCTAAATGCCTGTGTGACCGCAGGGCCTTGGCCCTTAAAGCTCAGGGCAGTGTGCGCCGAGTGTCTGCTGGGACCTGGTGGGCCTGGCCCTCCAGATCCTGACCCCTGGACCGCAGGGACCCACGTCCTGCCATCCTGGCCCGGCCGGCACAGTGCCACCGAGGGGGCTGCCCCACGCTGGAGGTGGCCTGGCCACTGCATGCCCGCAGGTCACGCACATCCTATCCGCAGGCGTGTCCCTGAGCCCCTCCTCCATGCCCACTGAGTGCACCCAGACAGCCCCCCCTCCGGAGGCCCTCACTGCACCGCCAGGCAAGGCCTTTCCTCCGGGGCCCCCGCCCGGGACTCCACGAACTGGGGACCCTGGCGCATTCCCCTGGCGCCCTGGCCAGAGCTCAGTGCCTGCAGCGAGGGCCTGGGCGGCAGCGCGCCCTTGCCCTGGACCCAGTCTCTCCTCTTTGGGAACCTGACACCAGGTCTGTCTGGGAGCAGGAGGAAGGGGGCCGACTGGGGCTCCCGCAGCCAGGCTGCAGCAGCAGGGAACCGTCCCGAGGCGGGAGCTGGGCCCAACCAAGCCAGACCCCCGAACTGTCAGACTTCCTAGAGAACTCGGAAGCCCACACCTCTCCCAATTCAAAACCGTGTAAGAGCGCTGTGGGCCGGGCGCAGTGAGCATGGCCGCCAGAGGCCCACTCTGTCCTCTCCCTGCCGGCTCCCAGGCGGCGGGCGGCAGGGGGCCTGGGCCACCAGTTCCGTAGGAACCAGCTCTTCTCCAAACCTTCTCTCTGGGTGAGACGGCGGCCATTTTGCTTCTTTACTAACCCAGCCCCAGGAGGTGCCGCCCCCGGAGCTTTCTCCATCAGGGGAAAAGGGATACAGGCTCCGCCGGGCCCAGCCCCGGACACCTGCCGGCAGCCCTGGGCTCTCGGGCCAAGCAGGGGGTGTGGGGGGCGGCCTGGGGCCTGCCTCCCTCAAGGAAGTTGCTGGGAGTCTCAGCTGGGAGTCTGGCTGGCCGGTGTCTGGCCGGTGTCACCTTGGGAGTTGGCAGAGGCCAGGGGGAGCCCCCAGGGCTGGTGGGAGCAGGGCATCCTGCATGTTCTTTGGCTCTGGGTCCCCCAGGCTCTGCCGGGGCCCTTTGCTGGGAGAACATTGCGTCCTGTCTGTGCAAGTGGGCACTGAGCCGGCGGCCAGCGCCGGACGGTGCCTTCTACCCACCACTCAAACGCACAGCTCAGTGTCCTCGAGGAGATGGGTGGCGGGGTGCACTACCCCCCAGCAGAACTTTCCTCTCTGCGGCCTTTTGCAACTGCAAGGCCCGCGGGGTCCCGGCAGCCGGCCGGCCCCCTGTCTCCCCGGGGCTGGGCACGGCCGCGCGGCTGGCTCAGCCTGGCGCAGGGCCCGGTGTGGAGGCGGGCGGTCCACGCCGCGGGACGCAGTCGGCGCACGGGGACGCGCACGAGGCGGGCCTCCTCCTGGGCTCCCCGGAGGCCTCAGGCTCAGGTTCCGTGACTGGCGGCCCCCATCGAGCCCTGACTGGCGGCCGCACCACGTCCGGGGCCCTGGGAGTGTCCAGGAAAGGGCCTGTGTGCGGAGCCCGCGAGGCCCCCGACGCCCGCGCTCCTCTGACCTACGTGCCCCGGGGAGCAGTGCGCCCCCCAGCTTCTCCCTCTCCCGGAAATCCGCAAAATCTCCGGGGGCCCTGCCGCCCGGGCCCAGCCTGACTCGGAGCCCGTGTCCCGGCTGCTGGCTCTGTGATCCGCACTCGGGGCTGGGGCGGGGGTCTTCCCTGGGCTCTTCTACCCCGCTGGACCCCCAGTACCGGGCTGCGCACCCCGGCTCTGCACAGCTCCTCCTCCCGGACTTCCGGGCGAGCTCAGGACAGGGGTCGGGGAGTTCCGACCACAAGCTCAGCGCTGAGCCAGAAGCCACTCCAAACAGGCGAGGTCCCCGCGGAGGGCCAGGGAGGGGGGCCCCGGGCGGCGCGGAGGGGGCCGGCGCCCCCGGCCACTGACCTTGAGGGCGTTGTGGGACGTGCCGCTGGGCCGCCTCCGGCCGCCGTCCTCCAGCTGCATCTCGGAGCAGAGCTCCTCCTCGTCCTCCTCCATGATGTCAGACAGGTCGGAGCCCCGGCTGCTCTCCGTGTGGTAGTCCTCTCCGTGGCAGCAGGGCGGCTGGGGGCCGAGAGCAGGGGACACCGTGGAGCCCCAGTTTCAGGCCCCAGGGCGCCCTTCCCCTGCTCTGCTGCCTTGCGAGTCCCAGACCCGCGCGTGTGCGTGTGCAAGTGCATGTGCGTGTCGCGCCCATCACCAGTGATGAGGGCACGCATGTCCCCGTCCCAGCAAGCACGGCGAGCCAGGGAGGCAGAGAGAGCCCGGCGGGAACAGACTCGGGCGGCCGCAGGTGTGCAGAGCGGCGGTGGTGGGAAGTGGGCGTACACGCACGTGTGAAGGCATTTGAGAGTCTCACGATACCGTGTAGTCTAACACACGCACCGTGACACGTCTGGAGAACAGCGCAGCTGGGCAGGCACCGGACGGCCCCATGGGCTGTGTTCACTCTGCGCCAGCTCGGGGGCCACATGAACCCTTTCCCAGAAAAGCCTCCTTTGGGGTTTGGTAACATGTGAAGAGAAACACGGAGAGCCCCCGCCAGGAGCACAGCCACAGCTCGGCCCCACGTCCCCGCTCACGGGGTGTCCGTCCCCCAGCATCTCCAGTATTTACAGCCAGACCTCAGCCAGCCTACACTGAGCACCCTGGCGAGCTCGGACCCCTGAACGGCTCTGCTCGCGCTCGGCGGCGCTGATGGAGAGCGGTGTCTTGACCTTCCCAGTGGGCAACACACAAATGCATTTCATAGCATCCCCCGCGACACACATATCAAAAACGCTCCAGCTTTCAATTACTGCCTTGGATAAAGACACGCAAGCACTTCCAGCCACGTGAAGTTCGTGGCCTAAGGTTCTGCCCACATGGATGGGGAGACGTGGCTGGGAGGACTCTCAGCCGGAGCCTTTGTCACCTCGGGGTCTGAGCTGCGCCAGTCGTGGTTCGGTCAGGCGCCAAGTAAAGACACGTAACGAATGGCTTCCGATCAACAAAGACCAGGCAGGTTTTAATGAGGCCCCCTGGGCACAGGGCAGAACCCCGACACCAGAACGGGCCCCCTGATTCCAGCCCCGTGACGTAGGCACCAACTCATGGCATGGAGGGAGGCGCCCACTGCTGGCCAGCAACAACGGGGAACGCACTCCTCGCCCCGTGTGGGCACGTGACTCTGGGCTGCCTGGTGAGATGACGCTGGAGGTGACTTTTATCCCAGCTAACAGAAAAGCGCCTGCCCCAATATATACGTCAATCAGTCACAAACAAATCTTATTGATGGGAATGCTGTCACTGCAGGGGACTGTAACACTCTACTTGCAGCCGCGGACAGACCATCTAGGCAGAAGATCAATAAAGAAACAATGACCCTGGGGCGCCTGGGGGGCTCAGTCAGTTGAGTATCCGACTTCGGCTCAGGTCACAATCTCACGGTTCGTGGGTTCAAGCCCCACGTCGGGCTCTGTGCTGACAGCTTGGAGGGTGGAGTCTGCTTCGAATTCTGTGTCTCCCTGTCTCTGCCCCTCCCCTACTTGTGCTCTGTCTCTGTCTCTCTGTCTCTCAAAAATAAACAAACATTAAAAGAAATTTTAAGAAAAGAAACAATGACCCCGAATTACACACTGGACCAGAGGGACTTGGCAGATATATTCAGAAATTTTTATCCAAAAGCAGCAGACTATATCTTCTTCTCGAGTGTACGTGGAACATTCTCCAGGATAGGTCACACCCTGGGTCACAAAATGGTCCTTGATAAATATAAAAGAACTGAGATCATACCATGTACATTTTCAGATCACAATGCTTTAAAACTCGAAATCAACGGCGAGAAAAAATTTGGAGAACCTCCAAATGCCTGGAGATTAAAGAACATCCTACTAAAGAACGAATGGGTCAATGAGGAAATTAAAGAAGAAATTAAAAAATATATGGAAGCAAATGAAAATTAAAACACAACAGTCCACACCCTTTGGGACGCAGCAAAGGCAGTCCTAAGAGGAAAGTTCATTGCAATCCAGGCCTATCTCAAAAAGCAACAAAAATCCCAAATACAAAATCTAACAGCACACCTAAAGGAACTAGAAGCAGGACAGCTAAGAAACCCCAAGGCCAGCAGAAGAAGAGAAATAATAAAGACCAGAGCAGAAATAAATAATATAGACTCTCAAAACACAGTAGGACAGATCAATGAATCTAATAGCTGTTTTTTTGAAACAATAAAGAAAATTGATAAAGCTCTAGCCAGGCTTCTCACAAAGAAAAGAGAGAGGGCCCAAATAGATAAAATCACAAATGAAAATGAGTTTATCACAACCAATGCTTCAGAAATATAAGCAATTATCAGGGAATACTATGAAAAATCATACACCAATAAACAGGGCAGCCTGGAAGAAATGGACAATTTCTAGACACCCACATACTACCAAATCTCAAATGGGAAGAAATAGAAAATTTGAACAGACCCATACCTGGTGAATAAATTGAACTGGTTATCAAAAACCTCCCAACAAGAGTTCTGGACCAGATGGCTTCCCTGGGGAAAAGCAGAGTTAATACCTACCCTTCTCAAGCTGTTCCGAAACACAGAAATGGAAAGAAAACTTCAGGACTCATTCTATGAAGCCAGCATTACCTTGATTCCCAAACCAGATAGAGACCCCACTAAAAAGAATTACAGGTCAATATCTCTGATGAATACAGATGTGAAAATTCTCAACGAGATACTAGCAAATCGAATTCAACAGCATATAAAAAGAATTCTTCCCCATGACCAAGTGGGACTCATTCCTGGGCTGCAGGGCTGGTTCAGTATTCGCAAATCCATCAATGTGATATGTCACATTCACAAAAGAAAGGATAAGAACCATATGATCCTGTCAACAGATGCAGAAAAATCATTTGACAAAATACAGCATCCTTTCTTAATTAAAAAAAAAAACCATCAAGAAAGTCAGGATAGAAAGAACGTACCTAAACATCATAAAAGCCATATACGAACAGCTCACAACTAATATCATCCTCAGTGGGGAAAACCAGAGCTTTCCCTGAGGTCAGGGACACGGCAGGGATGTCCACTCTCACCACTGTTGTTTCACATCGTGCTGGAAGTCCTAGCGTCAGCAGTCAGACAGCAAAAGGAAATAAAAGGCATCAAAATTCACAAAGAAGTTAAACTTTCACTTTTTGCAGATGACAAGATGCTCTACATGGAAAACCCGAAAGACGCCACTAAAAAGCTGCTAGAACTGATCCATGAATTCAGCAAAGTCGCAGGATACAAAATTAATGCATAGAAATCGGTGACATGTCTATACAACAATAATGAATCAACAGAGAAATCAAGGAATTGATCCCACTTACAACTGCACCAAGAACCATAAAACACCTAGGAATAAACCTAACCAAAGAGGTGAAAGATGTGTATGCTGAAAACGATAGAAGACTTAAGAAGGAAACTGAAGACACAGAGAAAGGGAAAAGCATTCCGTGCTCATGGACAGGAAGAACAAAAACTGTTACCATGTGAATACTACTCAAAGCAATCTACACACTCAGTGTCATCCCGATCCCAGTTGCACCAGCACTTTTCTCAGAGATAGAACAAACAATCCAAAAATCCGTAAGGAACCACAAAAGACCCCAAACAGCCAAAGTAAGGTTGAAAAAGAAAACCAAAACGGGAGGCATCACAACCCCTCTACTACAAAACCGTAGTCATCAAGGCAGTATGGTGTTGGCACAGAAACACACAGACCAACGGAACAGTGAGCCCAGAACTGGACCACAAATGTCCGGCCAACTCATCTTTGACAAAGCAGGAAAGAGTATCCAATGGAAAAAACACAGTCTCTTTCGCAAATGGTGCCGGGAGAAGTGGACAGCAACACGCAGAAGAATGAACCCGGACCGCTGTCTCACACCACACACAAAAATCAACTCAAAATGGATGAAAGACCCAAATGTGAGACAGGAAACGATCAAAACCCTAGAGGAGAAGCCAGGCAAACACCTCTGACTCAGCCGCAGCAACTTCTTGCTCGATCTGCCCCCAGAGGCCAGGGAACCAAAAGCAAAAGGGAACTACTGGGACCTCATCAAGATAAAAGGCTTCTGCACAGGGAAGGAAACAGTCAGCAAAGCTAAAAGGTAATCAATGGCACGGGAGAAGGTATTTGCAAACGACATATCAGATAAAGGGCCAGTATCCAAAATCTATAAGCATCTCACCAAACTCCACACCCAAAAAACAATCCAGTGAAGAAATGGGCAGAAGACATGAACAGACACTTCTCCAAAGAGGACATCCAGATGGCCTACAGGCACATGAAGCGATGCTCAGCGTCACTCAGCATCAGGGAAACTCAAATCAAAACCACACTGAGATACCACCTCACACCGGTCAGAGTGGCCAAAATGAACAAATCAAGAGACTACAGATGCTGGCGAGGGTGTGGAGAGACGGGCACCCTCCTACACTGTTGGTGGGAATGTAAACTGGTGCAGCTGCTCTGGAGAACAGTGTGGAGGTTCCTCAAATAATGAAAAATAGAACCACCCTACAACAGAGCAATAGCACTGCTAGGGGTTTACCCAAGGGATTCAGGAGTGCTGATGCACAGGAGCACATGTACCCCAATGTTCACAGCGGCACTTTCTACAATAGCCAAATCATGGAAAGACCCTAAATGTCTATCAATTAATGGATAAAGAAGATATGGTTTATATAAAAACAATGGAATATACTTGACAATGAAAAAAAACAAAACCCTGCCGTTTGCAGCAACGTGGAGGGAATAGGAGGGTATTATGCGGAGTGAAATAAGTCAGTCAGAGAAAGACAGAGCCCACATGTTCCCACTCATAGGTGGAAGTTGGGAAACTTAACAGAGGACCATGTAGGAAGGGAAAGAAGAAAACAGTTACAAACTGAGAGGAAATCAAACGAGGAGAAACTCTTAAATACAGAGAACAGACAGAGTTGATGGGAGGCTGGCGGGGGGAGAGGAAGCGGGGTGGGCACTGAGGAGGGCGCTCGTTGGGAGGCGCGTGGGGTGTGTATGTAAGCGATGGATCACGGGCATCTACCCCCGAAGCCGAGAGCACACTGTACACACCGCATGGTAGCCAATTTGGCGATACGTTATATTTTTTAAAAAAGAGAGAAAAGTACCTGAAAAGAAAGCCCTCTTCTTTTTTCTCCCTTCCTTCCACGCCTTCTCCTTTCCTCCCTCCCTCCCTCCCCGGCGTGCTGCGACATGAGGGTGTGATTGTCAGCCACTCTGTACCCACGAGAGGAAGGCCAAAAGCCGGAGATCAGAACCCAGAGCCCAGACACACCTGAACAGCTGAATCAACCCTGCAGCCTCCTGCCTGGCTTCCTGTATCGTGGGGTCGTGAAATCTCCTCCTCACCTTTGTCGTTATTAGTCGGGCATTCTGTTTCTTGTGTCAACGTTAATGCAAGTAGAGTTGTTCCAACCTTGCCGACGAAGAACCCGGTGGCTGGAGAAGCCGGGTAACTTGCCCGCAGAGCTACAGCCGGCCAGGCAGGGCCAGGCTGTGACCCCAGTGCGCGCGTCCAACTCTGCCCCCCAGGCCGCGACACTGCCCTGCCTCGTGTGCGCTGCACGTGGCGGGTGACCTGGCATCTCGGCGTCTTCACGCCCTGACACCCCGGGACACCCCGCACAGCGGGACTGGACACCAACCAAGCACTCGACCAGAAACCGGAAACAACACCCACGCCGGGCACACCTGCCACCCAGGAGGCTGGTCTGGAAGGGGAGCACGGACAGATTGTGCTCTGGGCCCCCCGATCCCTGGCACGCAGCAGATACCCCACAAACACTTTTCTGATCAGTAAAAGTGAATGAACAAAGGGAGGCTTTGCCCAAGTCGGCCAGGTGGGCATCTGTGTGGAAGCCTTCCGGAACCGTCCTCAAGTGAGGTCGCCCATGCACAGGCCTTGTTAAATCTTCCCAAGCTGACCGGCTGCCGTGACCGGGCCGGGCGCCGCTGCCTCGCTCCCAGGGGCGGCCTGGCTCTGCCGAGGCCCGTGGGGACCCCCGCCCGCGCTCACCTGCTTGCCAAGCTCTGAGCCCCGCAGAAAGTCGTCCACCGAGGCGCCCCTCCTCTTGATGTCCGGCGAGTCGTAGCCGTCCTCCTCGTCTGAATTCGCATACAGACTGCCAGCCCTCTCCAGGAAGATGCTCCTTTTCTCTAACTTGGAAGGAGAAGGAAAGAAGCAGTCAGGAGGGCTGCAGAGGGGAGGGGGCCTCCGGGCCCCCATGTCTGCTGGGCTCCGCCCTTCCTCCACCCTTCCTCCACCCGGCCCCCTGTCCCCTGGGGGCCACCACAAGCAGGGACCCGTGTCAAGCAGCCCAGCGCCGGCCTCTGGGCTTGGGCAGGTTTTCCGATGCGCTGCCCCACCCCTGACCAGAACCACTTCTTTGCCGGAGGTAACCTATAGAAACCAACGGAAAGTTCTCTCTCCATTTGTCCCATCTGCCTGGCTCTTGATCTGGTCGACTAATGTTCTCCTGAAAAACGACGTTCGCTTTCTCTCCACGCCCTCCCCAAAGCGAGCCCCAGGCTCTGGCTCCAGCCTGCTCTCGGGGACCCTGCCTGGGCACCTACCAGGGGCACCTGCCCACAGAGCTTCGCCGAAAGCACCAAGGACCAGCACTCCCGGCCTGGGCTTCTGCCTCGTGAGACACAGCACAGAGGCGGCGCCCCCGACCAGGGCGCACATTCGGAAACACCTTCTCTCGTCAGAAGCCACAACTTAGTGTTGAAATCTTCTCTTAAGTATTCCAGGCCAAACCCGAGCCAGCTGGGAGCCGTCACGTGAAAGCCTGGATCCGCAGGGTTTCAGGAGACACTGGAGGCTGTCGCTGCGCCTCTCATCCCTCCCGGCTGTCCTGTATGCCCCTGGGTCACTCAGCTCTGGCCTTCAGGGTCTGCGCCCTCCCCGAGGCGCCCTGACTTGGTCCCCAGCAGACACGCTGGGCACCCTGGTGGACTGAGGTCCCCGGGGAAGAGACAGGGGGGCTCTGTCCCTGACAGGGAGGGGCACCCGGCCCAGCCCGGTTCCAGAACCACCCTCCCAGGCCTGGATGGGAGGCGTCGCTCTGTGGGTGTTATGTGTCGTCTGGAATACGGTCCCACATCATCCAAACGCCCACTGTCCCCACGGCCCGACGTCTCTAGTAACAGACGTGCGAGCATATGTATGTGTGCATTTCCACACGTGGGTATACACGTACATTTACACATCTACATGTAAACATGACTGTATATGTGTGCATATGTGCACATAAGTGTGTGCACACGTGTGTGTAAACATGTCCACATACGTGTAAGTGTGAGCGTGTGCATGCACACACACGCACACACTCAGCGGTGGCCCTGAGCGTGCAGGACCAGGACACGAGCCTCGTTCAAGAAGCAGGTCCCCAAGCCGACTTCCAGAAGTCACCGCGCGGACCCTCATCACAGACCAGAGCCTGGCCAGTGGGTCGCCCACAGCCTGTTTTCTGAGCCAGGCTGGTAGATAACCATCTGCTTGGTTACATGGGTCCTTAGTCACGTAATGAAATCACGCGCTTTGATTCCGTCAGGATCTGGCCGAAAATGCAGGCCACAGGGACACTGAAAGATGCACGTGGCTCCTCCCTCCACGACAGGGCGGCCACTGGGTGCCAGGACCAGCGCGGCCCTCTCCGCAGGCCGGCGGGTGCGGACGGGTGCTCCCTCCCAGCGGGGCTGAGGGGCAGGGGAAGGAACCGGGGAGGAGAAACTCAGCCTTACCCGGCTGCTCTCGGCCACCCTCTGTGCGGCTTCCCGGGCCATGGCCTTGGCGACGGAGGTGGAGACCGGGGTGCCCTGCGGCTGCGGCAGGATCCGGCTGGGCGAGGGTGACCGCCGCCCCGGGCCTGGGCCCTGCATGCCGGGCGGCTCCAGCATGTGCCCGTGGGCAGGGGCTGGGGCCCGAGTCTGCTCCCAGGCCTCGCCCGCCGTGACATGGGGGCCCGGGTGCTCGTCTTTGGTATCGGGGGCTCCAGCACTTGCTAATGGCTTCGGTGTGGGGGCAGTTCTCGGGTGGGGGGTCGGAGGCACCAGGAGGTCAGGGGGAATGGCAGCGAAGGCAGAGTCCACGGACTCGCCCTGTGCAGAGAGGGTCCGCACGGTCACGCCCTTGGCTTCCAGGCTCCGCAGCCGCACGAGCTCCACGGCCATGCTGTCCGCCACGGGGGAGGTGACCTCAGCCACCTGTGCAGAGAATGACGGTCACGGGCTGCCCGAGCCCCCCGGCTTGTCCCCTGCACCCTGACCATCACGAGGCAGCCTCTCGTGCCAGGGACTGGGGCCCATCCGTGCCCAGCTTGACACACTGCCTGGCCTGGAGATCAAATGGGCCTCAGAGAGGGGACCAGGCTGGGGACTTCTGCGACCCGCCTCTGCCAGCTGTTGGCGGTTTCCAGGGCACAAACTAGGGCCACACCTTCCCTTCCACGTCCAGCACCAAACCAGATACAGCTGCAGAGGCCCCAGAAGCATCAGAACGCTCGGTGTCAACTACCAAAGCCGGGTCGGGGAGGGGGGCCAGGCAGAGGCCGCAATGGACTTCCTGCTGCCACAGAGGGAGGACAGCTCCTCTTCCACACAGCACGGCCTCCCTGTGGGCTGCCCCGCGGAAGTGGAGCAGAAGGGGTCCTGGGGGAGGAGGGGTCAGGGGGGAGTCCTGGGGGAGGAGGGGGAAGAGGGGGTCCTGGGGGAGGAGGGGGGCAGGGGGGAGTCCTGGGGGAGGAGGGGTGCAGGGGAGAGTCTGCCAGGGCAGCCCTCGCTCCGGGGGAAACACACGACGGACAGAGGCTTCCCACACCTCCCCCGGGGCGGCCGTGTCTGGGTCGTGGGCCAGGACAGGGCTGGGGCTCGTGTGTTGATGTGCTGGTGTCCCTCTCCGTGCTCCCAAGGAGGACTCCCCTTGGCCGCTGGGACCTTTGCAACAAGGGTTGGAGTCTGTGAGCCCGTCATCAGGGAAAGTGGGTGCTGCTGCTGGGAAG
Organism: Mungos mungo; assembly: GCA_004023785.1. Taxonomy (NCBI): domain Eukaryota; kingdom Metazoa; phylum Chordata; class Mammalia; order Carnivora; family Herpestidae; genus Mungos; species Mungos mungo. The sequence goes on along the minus strand of PISW01012431.1, from coordinate 19,486 downwards.
GGGAAGTGAGGCCTCAGCATGGAGGGGGGCAGTAGGGACTGCCCGAGGCGGGGCAGGCACCGTGGGAGGTGGGCAGAGAGAATTCCGGCAAGGAGGGGGAAGGAGAAGCGGGCTGTGGGCGGGGGTCAGTCAGCACGCTCCAGGTGCTGTTTAGGAAATGCCGGTGGTCTGGGGGTGGAGGAGAGAGGGGAGGGGGCCGCCCCCAGTGCTCACTCCTCCAGGAGCAGGTGCGCGCAGCCCCCACCCCAGGCGCCAGCCGGAACTCACCCTCTGCCCTTTTGCGTACACGCCGTAGCCGGTCACGTTCGCCCCGTTGGACAGCCCAGCAGTCGTCAGGGCGGGCGGCTTCCAGGAGACCTGGATGGTGGCTGGGGTGGCCCCAGTGTGGACAGTGACGTCTTGGGGGGGCGCCGGAGGGCCTGGGGGCACAGAAGGCAGCGCTTTCAGGGCACGGCCCTCTGGCCGGTGAGCGGCGGCTACGCCCAGGGCTCCCACCTGGAAGGAGAGCGCTGGGCCAAGCGGCCAGGGCAGGAGCCAGAGCGGGAAGGCGGAGCAGCAGGGAGGCGGCAGCTCCCAGCGTGCACCACGGCGCGGCCGCTCACCTGGGCACTGATCCGCCCCTGGGGCCACCTGCGCCCTGGTGCCAGGCCGCCGGGGGGATGCAGTTACCCAGCCACGGGCTTGGCTGAGGACGCGCGAAGGGGACCCGGCATTTGGAAGAGGAAAGCGATCCCTCCCTCTGTCCCTTCCCCTCTCGCTGCTTCCCCCTTCCGTCCTCTCTGTTCATCAGACTAGACAGAACGCGGGCGTGGGCCCTGTGTCACCCTTCTTGCCACCCCTCGGAGGGGAGACGGGTGTGAGGACAGCCTCCGGGCCTGAGAGCCCAGCCGTGGGCAGGTGTGCCGGCCGACACTGCCCGCGATGCCGCGGCCGGTCCGGAGGTGCCGGCCGGTCCCGGTCATTCTGGAAGCTCCCAGTGATAACAAGGCTGCCGGCGCTGCCCGTCCCCCTGGGGGTGGCCTCCTTCCTCCAGGCCCACCGCACACAGTTTCCCGTTTGAAGGCGCGCACGGCACTTCCTTCGGAAAGGAATGAATAAGTTCCAGGAGGAACACTATGTGCCCACCGACTCCCTGCCACAGTGCCCCCGGGGCACGGATTTCTGGGTGGGGGGCACCAGCTGCCCAGCGAGGCCTCTCTGTGAGTCGCATACTCTTTCCACCCACTGGGCGCTCTATGCCACGGGGTCCTCACACAGGCCTGTGATCACACCACCCCCGCTTTGCACATGAGGAGCTCCGGGCTCAGGGGGAGTCACTCAGCTATTAAGTGTGGGAAGCGGGATTCACACCCGCGCGCCCACAGCCCATCCGCACAGGCAGATACGACTCAACCCCTAATAGCCCATGAGAAAGGCCTCTGTGATGCCTTCACAGCCTGGGCCAGGAGGGAGCGTCTGCCCAGCGAGCTCACGTACACCGGACCTTCCTGCAGAGGAAGGCGCTCGGGGTCTGACTCCAGGAGGCGTCCCTCCACGGGAGCCCCCTCCTCCACTCCCGCTCAGCACCCACCCGGGCCCCACACCTTCTGCCTCATAGCCAACACAGCTCACTGTCTCTTCCTAGAAATGCAAACAAGCCAGAGGCAGGCCAGGGCACAGACAAGAGGACACCGGAGCCTGCCCAGGTTCAAGTCCCACACCCGCCAACTACTGGCGTGGGGCCTCCGACCACTGCCTCCCCTTCCTGTCTTTATTCGGTTCCCTTGTCCGCAGAACAGACACAAGACGGCACCTCTCGGCAACACTGGCGCTGGCCCCACTAGAACATCGTCACCATGTTACTGTTTTGCTCCTGCTCGGCCAGCCACACTCCGTTTCCCAGCTTCCCCCTCAGTAAGGCCTCTCTACGGGCAGACTTCCGCCACGGCCAGGCTAGCGCACCACAGGCTCCCCAGGCGAACCTTCGGGGTCTCGTCCCTCCTGGCTGTCCGAGGAGATGGCCCCTGGGGCAGCCTGAGGAGCCACACACTGCGGACGGTGAGGCCGCGAGACGGACCCGCCTGGGTGCCCGGGTCACCTCTAGAAGAGAGCTTCCCATCAGAATATGTGCATCCGGTCGAATCATGAGCGAGTCTCTGAGGAGTCTCGGGGCTGACACACAGTCGCTCGTGGGTGCGGCCCAGCCCGCCAGGCTGTGAAGGAGGCAGCCGCGGTGCCCGTACGGTGCTCACAGGGGCGCACAGGCTCAGGGACGTGCCGTCTACATTATTATTTGTTTCGGCTTGACCCCGAGGGCACTGGACTCCTCAGGCTCCCGTAAAAGACACCGAAAGCCGCACCTTCTGTATCAGAAGGGGAAGACCGCTCCGGAGGGAACAGTCCTCCTGCTGGGAGTCACTTAGCTCAGTGGCTGCTGACAGTCGGATGTGCCGGCCCAGACTGCGGGGAGTCAGTGAGGATGAGTCTGTTCTCAGCCTCCAAGGGGGGCCGTTCCTTCCTAAGCACTGCTAATTGCATCAGCTGGGAGTGCCATCTGTCCCTTCCCCGTGACTGGTCACCGTGGCAGACTCAGCCCGCAGAGCATGGCACAGACGTGAGGCTCACATCCACTCAGGAGCTGAGCCACTGCCAGACTCGGCCCCACGGCGGGGCACCGCTTCCCCAACTCGCCTCGGCACCCCCCGCGGCCTGGCTGCGCTCCCCGGGTGAGAGGAATCGGCGGTCCCTGTCAGAGCCAGCTCACCCCCCTTTCCTTGCAAAGAACACCCAGCAGTGAGCAAAGCGGCCGTGTCTCACGGCGGAGAGAAGATCCCAACCCACTTCAAAGTGCCCCCGATGAACGTGCCCAACGTGGCTCCTCCTACACTCCGGGGTCGAGGGGAAGCGGACGCCGTGCGGTGAGCACCTTTTAAGACAGGAAACACATGGCAGATTATACACGTAACCAGATTCCTTCTCGCTCCCCTAGGACGCTGCCCGGCTAGCTCGTGGGAGGGAGTCCAAGCAGGAAGTGGAGGTCTTGCTAGATCGTGGAATTACAAGTCGGCATTCGGTGATGGCAGAGATGATGGAAACCGAGAAGAGAAATCCCAGGAAGTGAAGATCCAGGGCAAGAGGACCCCGACCCTCTGTGTGCTCACTCCCCTCAGACCGTTTCCTCAGTGGCTCCCAACTCGCGCTTGTGCGGGGCGGGCAAGGGTCCAACCAACAGGAAGGGAAGTAAACAGCCAGGCAGCTGAAGACTTCAGTGTGGATCTTGAGGGCTGCCTAGGGCTCGGAGGAAGAATCTGGAGTTCAAGTCCTTCCAAGTTAGAGGAGCCTGAGCTTTCTTTCCACCGGAGACATGGAAGGTCCAAATCACGGAAGTTGGGATCACACATCAGGACGAAGGGCTGCATTCTAGAGGCGAAAATGAAATACACTCACGCAAGCAAAGCTAAAGCAAGCATATACAAGATCTAGATGGGTCACAACACACCTGTCTACAAGGATAAACCTCAGTACCTTCCACAGGTGCTGTTACCGAGAAAGGTAACAGAATGCAGAGTCCCAGCAGTGCAGAATCTACACTGTCCGCCACACAGTGAAAATCACCAGATACGGAAAGAAACGAGCAAACGTAACATGTGACCAAGAGAAAAAAATAGAAGCAGGCCCAGAGGGGACTCAGGTGCTTGAATTAGCAAAGATTTTAAAACAATTATTACAAATAGGTTAAAGAATGTATAGGTAAAGATGAATGTGACAGGCCAAGGCCAATGATGGGAACTCCGTGAGTGATAAGAAAATTAAAAACAAAACAAAAAACAAAGCCAAGTGAATATCCTAGAACCGAAAACTCCAATGGCCAAAATAAAAATTTCATTTAATGATCTTAACAGCAGACTGGACACTTCAAAAGACAGACCTAATAAACTTGACGATATTATAACAGAAACTATCCTAACTGAAACACAATGAAAACAATTTAAAAAATTAACAGGAGTTCATAAATCTGTGTGACATCAGCAAGCAATTTCCCTTATGTGTAATTAGATTCTCAGAAGGAAAAGCTAGAATAAGACAGAAAAAAAGGTGGAGATATATATAAAGTTTGAAATCTGAAGAAAAACTACCACCAGTATCACCCTTGGATCCAAGATTATCAGTAAATTTCAAAAAAGACAAAGAGAAAAATCTTGAAAGCAGTCAGGGCATGAAAGGGACAAGAGAAAGTTCAGCTGACTTCCCGCAGAAATAGGGAAGGGGAAGAGAAAAGGAATGACATTTGCAAAGTCCTGAAATAAAAAAATAACAGTCTAGAATTCTATATCCAGAGAAAAAATACCTTTAAATATATGTGGAATAACGAGGGGTTTTTTTTAGATGAGCAAAAGAATATTGCAAGAAACGCTAACGGAAATTGTTTAGGGCTAAAAGGAAATCATAAAAGGAAATATGGACCTACAAAAAGGGATAAAAACTGGTGGAAAATGTACATCTACTGGGAAACATAAAAGACTATCTTTGTCAAATTCTTCAAAAGCAATTAATTAAATCAAAAAAAATAACAATGTGTTGAGGGGTTTATAACATAAGAAGTAAAATATATAAAAGCAATAGTAAGAACGCCAGGGCATAAATGAATTATGCACTGGTAACTAGCCTTCCCCTCTAAATGTTATTAACGTAAGTCAGTTTTTAATAAGCTAAATATGCATTTGTGACTCCCTACAGCAATGTCTGAAACAATAGAAGGAGTTATAATCAAAAAGAAAATATTCAACAGAGAAGAAAATGGAATAGAAAAAATAATTTAGTTGATCCCCACCTCCTGCAATAAGAAAGAGGGGGGGAGGGAAAGACAAAGGAGAAGCCCAGGCAGGACACATGAAAAATAAAGAGCCTATGGCAGACCAGAAGTCATACCAGTCCCTGAACTAAACGTGAAGGGACTAAAGATTCCAATTAAAAGGCAGAGATGGTCCCACTGGTATAACACAAGACCCAATTACAGAGCATTCGCAAGAGACACACCAAAATAAAACACAAGGAATTTAGAGTTTAGAAAAAGACGTAACATGAAAAATCTGGTAGTCATATGAGTATCAGACAAAACAGACCTCAAGACAAGAGTAACACCAGAGACCAAGAGGTGCATTTCATTACGAGCAAGGGGTCAATTCGTCACGAAGAACTAACAATTTTAGATGCGTATGTGCCTAATAACGAACTTCACAATATAAAAAGCGAAAATGAGAAAACTGAAGAAGAAATGAGACACCCAGACAAGAACTCTCAAGGACTGGACAGACCCAGCAGACAAAACCCAGTAAGGACATGAGGACTTTTATCAGTTCTACTGACAGGTCTGTCGTGGCCCGTCTGAGAAGCGGCTTGGCCTTCCTGGGGCCGCAGGGCACTTTGCCTGCAGGCTCCTGGTCACGATCCGCCCTGGATCTCGGCGGCTGCCAAGGCCAAGCCCCAGCAGGCAGGGGGACGGGACCCCAGGAGAAGGGCCAGCCCCTCTCTCCTCACTCAGGTAAGCAGTTCACCGGGTGCTGGGGGTGGGCTTCACGTAGGTCAGTGCTTGGTCCAGGCTGGAGGGAGGACGCCTGGCCCCTCCAGGGGGCAGGCCTGGCCTCTGTGGGCACCGCAGGGCGCTGGTGCTGCCAGCGGGACTGACGTGCTTTGTCTAGGCCCCTCTGGGTCCCACAGCTGCCGGAGTCCCTCGGAGAAGATGCTGGTGCAGTGCTGCAAACCCTAAAGAAAATCTTAAATTCTGATCTGAAGACCCCTGTGAGTGCCGAGACTCCAGGTACCACAACGGCTGCCCCTGAAAATGCTTCCTGGCCCGAACCATTCACACGGCTGCCGCTGTCCCAAAGCACGCACGTCGCCATCCTCTGCCGCTAACTGTGGCCCTGCGACCCCCCCCCCCCGTGAGATCCACGGCCTTGCTCAGGACCCACGAGGTCGGTCTCCTGGGGTGAGAGTGGCTTCTCGGAAAGGAGGGGCTCTGGAACTCGTGACGTGCCAGCCTGTCTGCTGAGTGGGCCGCTCGCCCCAGACCAGTTTTCTGAGGGCTTGCGCTGCAGCCTGAGTTCACTCCCTTAACCCGTCCAGGGCCACCCGTGTCCCCTGACTTGCTGGCTCTGGCACCTCGATCAGCCTCAATCAAGCAGGGAAGCCAGTTAAGCCGTCAGGACGCATTACTCTTAGGCACAACGGTCAGGAGCAGAAACCGTCTGGGATTTTCCTCGGTGCTCACTTCTACGTACGGCGAAATCGCTCGGACGGGTTTGTGGTGACAGAGACCGGCGGCTGCTGCTCCGCCATGCCCAGCCCGGCGCCCGGAGACGGGGACCCGCGGGAGCGGCACGCACGTCCGTCACGTCCGGGTGCCTCGTACAAGTCAGACCTGCCACGGGCGCAGGGCCCCTTTCCCCCCACACGGGGCAGGCTCCGCAACACCTTCCGCTCCCTGCACTCACCACGCTCAGAACACGACTGCTGCGAACCGAATGCTGTGTCCCCGACCCCAGAACTCACGTGCTCAAGCCCTCACCCCCAGACCCTGAAACCGCCGGGGCCTCGGCCTTGGACATCCAGCCTCCAGAGCTGTGAGGCATGACCATCTGCTGCGTAAGCCCCCAGGCTTAAGGACTAGGACATGGTTGACACGGAGTTCCGCCATGGGACGCACTGCTTACACCCCCACCTGGACCCCATCCATACGGCAGCACAGCCTCTCCTAGAAGCCCCTCCTGGGGGTCCCATGCACGTGCCCCCGTCTCTCCTGAGCCCCCATGGAGCCCTGTGCTTGGTGTCTCTTGTCCCCTCCCCCCAGGACTGACCACACCTGCAGAGCAGGCATCAGGGAAAAGTGTTCACGACTGACACCAGTGGCCAGACAGGAAATCAAGTCCTCACAGAAGACAAAGGCGCTGACCCCTTACAAGTCAGCTCCCACTCAGACATGTCCCCTCCTCCAGGCAGCGTCTGCCCCGCCTGCCCGGGGGTCAGGGGCTCGCTGATGATGGCCTTTGCAGATGCCAGAGCGCTGGGAGCCGCACCGGCCCTGCTGGACGGCACAGTCACGGCGAGGAAATGGCAGACGTCTGCACGGCTCCTGCCGTGAGCGGCGGAACTGGCATGTCCTGCTGCTGCTGCTCGTGTTGGAAACAAGCCTGTTGTCCTTAATGAGGCCTCACAGCGTCCGAGTCAGACCCATGTTCCCCACACAGCTGCCCTGGGAGAAAAACCATTTTCCTGTCCCTGCAGCAGAGGTTTTAGATCAAAACATCATAAATGTTTGGCAAAAGGCTCCTCTAATGAGCCCTGCAGACCCAAAGCATAGACGTGAAGGGGTTAAAAACACAAAAACTGCATTGGAGTCCGGCCCAGAGAAAAGGAGCCTAATTTGGAGATGATAAATAAAAACAAGGTCAAAAACATAGTCCATCTGAGTCTGGTCCGAAGAGAACTGGAGCCTAACTTGGAGACCAGAAGTAGAAGACAAGGTCAGAACGTGATCCTCTCCCAAGGTCTACATTCGACAAATATCCTCCCTTAGACTGACTTCCGTTACGCGGACGGATAAGGACGTGGGAAACCCAGGTCCGAGGCCCACACACAGGCCCCCACTGTGCTCACATCAGAGAAAGGGCTTCCTCTGGCAACCCGTTAACGAGCGTTCTTTCTCTTGTGGCTAACGGGCCGATCACAGGAACTCCTAGCCTATCTATATACAACTTAACCTGTTTTAGTTTTAGCTTTACTAACTTACATAGTACGTCTGTTAATCCTGTGTTTTACTAAAAAGACCCTGTTATTTTCTCGGTTACAAGACACTCAACGTCACTGTAAGTGTGTTACACGATTTGGCTGTGACTCGTTAATTAAAAACAAAGTCATAATTATTGGCAAGAAATCAACCTGTACAAAATAAGATAGGTTTGTATTTTCTTAATCTGGGAGACTGGCGTCAAGAATGAACAAGACGGTTCTAAAAAAATGCTTCTGTAAAACCTTTCTGTACACTTGTGACAAAAGCATCTTATCACTAAGAACTCGTCACTGTACACAATTCCTGTTCTCTGACGTCATGTTATTGCTTGATCCAAAAAAATCACCAGAGATGCCTGCCTGGTGACCAAGAAGAAACTCGGGGCTCTCCCATCCCGCTCTCTCGTGCCGACACCGTCCACCCTTCGGTGACCCCGGACCTGCTGGAGCTGGACTCCGGCACTGGAGGACACCACACAGGAGCAGACCCATCGGGGACTGAAAAGCCCAGGTTGTGGGACATGGAAGACTGTAGGCAGCTGTTTAAAACGGTCCTGGGGAAGAAAGGAACTGTTTGCAGAAACCACGGACAAGTGAGGGTGGGCCAGGCTGGATCGATGAAACCCAGAAGCCCAGCGAAGCGGCTGCTGAGACGGGCACTTCCAGGGAACCTCGTGAGTGACTCGGGACTAAGACAGGAGACACGTCACACCTTGAATATTCTTGCAGGAATGACCTTGGCTCCAGGAGAAAGCTGCTGTTCCCTCTGGGCACAGCTGACCTGCCAGGAAGGGCGGGCTGGTACGGGCCCCCAGCAAAGACCAGCAGAGCAGAACTTTCTGGAGGTGGGGGGGAGCTGCCCCTTGGCAGCACAGGGGCCCCGGTGTGCGCCGAGCAGAGCCGGCAGGCGTGTGCACTCGATCCCCCCACAGCTGCCCGGGGCGTGTGGGACGGGGGAGCCACGTTTCCTGCTGTGGCGGAGGACAGATGTGCCCAGATCCCAGAAGGGCGTCTGTGATGCAAAGTCACGTCTTCCACCCAAGCCGTCCCGCCTGTGTTCACATCCAGAGGACAGTGGCGAAGGAAGAGCATTCTGAAGGAATGCGGGCACTCCGTTCACGGTTGCACACAACGGCCACGCGTGTGGCGGCGATGCCGCGGGGCAGACGTCCTCTCCTGTCCCCGAGGGGGCCTCGCCTGCTCCCGTCCCTTCGGGGGCGGGCCGCTGGCCGGTGCCAGGCTTCGGAGGGATCGTCCCGGACACGGTCCCTACACAAGCACCAAGCAGTCTCTTCCCCCCCTCCTCGCACACGCACGCACACGCACCCACATATACACACTCACGTGGGCAATGCGCACACGTGCACATACACGTGCAGTCACACACACACGTGCACACGCATGCACACATAACTGTGTGCAGTGCAACACACACGTGCACACGGGCACAAACACACGCACCCATACACACGTATACACGCTCACATATGCAAACGCATGGACACTCACACATCAACGCACACACATATACACACACGTGTGCCTGTATACACTCACATGCACATACACGTATGCACACCCACACAAGCGTGGACACACACACACTCTGCTTCCTGCTCACTTCCGGGATTTTCCAGGACGGCGCTGGCTGGGCGCAGTCTCCCCCTCTCACCCACCCCTCCCCTCGTACAGGGTGACGGCCCTCGTCCCCTCCCCCCCTCGGCGGGCCCCCCACGAGGACAGGGCTCACCTGCGGGCAACGTGGAGAACTCCACGAAGGCCTCCTTCTTCTCCCGCTGCTCCAGGGGCAGCTGCCACGGCGTCTGGTGCGGCCTGGCCAGGACCTTCACCTTGTAGGCCATGTTGGGCCTGAGGTTCAGGAGCTGGTACTTGTACCTGGCGGCCCTGACGACGTCCAGCTCCTCCTCGTTGAGGAAGATGACGTGGCTGTAGTTGCTGTTGGTGGGCAGCCAGGAGAGCTGGGCGGAGATCTGGGTGACGTGGTCCACCCGCAGCTGGGACGGGGCCACCGCCACGTCCTTGCCCACCAGCAGCGTGCAGCGCAGCTCGTCCGAGGGGCCCCGGCTGGTGGCGCACTGCACGGAGATGCGGTAGGTGCAGGCCGCCGTGTCCAGCTTCTCGATGAGGGCCTTGGTTCTGCCCCCCAGCGTGAGGCTCACGCGCGGCTCCTGGTCCACCAGCACGTGGTAGCTGCTCACCGTCCCCCAGCCCGGGGGCACCGCCGGTGGCTCCCAGGCCACGATGACACTTCTGGCGAGTTGTTTGATGAGGGTGATTTTTCTAGGGTAAGGCACGAGGTCTTCTCCAGTTTCGTCGACGTTCACGCCCAGTGTCTCCGCACCGTCGTCTGTGATGCCGGCGTCTGTGTGAGTGGGGGCGTGGAGGTCCAGAATGTTCTCCCCCTCCAGGCCGACGCCGGACTGGTTGATGAGATTCTGGTCCTGTTCGCTCCCCAGAGTACCCGCCAGCCGCGACTCGTTGTCCTGGACAAAGTCCACAAAGTTGGAAGGCACCAAACCCCTCTGCCCGTCCAGGAGCTCACCTGTGGGGACGAAGGCCGTGAGGCGGCGGCCCCGGGGCCCCGCCACAGCCCAGGGCCCTGGCCACAACGCGGTCCCAGTGGGATTCCACGGGCCGTCACGGAGACCCCCTCAAACGTCCCATCCTCGGGACCCCGCCCCCCACCTGCCGCCTGCAGCCCAGGCGTCTGTCAGGCCCTCGGCTAGGGCAGCGGGACACCACCGGGCCCAGTCACCTGCTTCTGGACACGGACAGCCCACGAGGGCAGGGACCTCTTCCCATTCATCGCGCTGAACAGTCCTGGCCTGACACCCGGCACACAGCAGGTGCCCCATAAACGTTTGTTAGATGAACAAACATGCTTGAGATGAGGGTTTAAGAGGTTAAAAAAATAAACATCTTACTATTATTTTTGAGGGTTTGATCGCATGAAGAGGAATCAGGCCACCTTCCCCCTCGGAAGGCACACTGTGCGCCCTAAGGGAGCCCAGCGTGCCCGCGTGCTGTGAGACGGAGGCTCTCCTGGTGGTGCCAGACCAGCTGCAGTTTGAGCAGCAAAAAACGTCATCACACCAGCTCTTGTGGCCACGACGGGCGGCCACGGGGGAACCTCTTCTTATTCTGCGAGACGCTCTCTTTTTAGCTGGACCCAAAGCCAGTGAGCAGCAGAGCCCTGACGCCTGAGCGTTGTTTTGAGGCGCCGCAGAGATGGCGCGATCTGGGCAGTCTCGCCGCCCGGGTGCGTGGCGGGCGTGGCTGCAGGTCCAGCACCCGGAGGCTGCGAGGTGCTCGCTCAGCCTCGGGAGACGTGTGACGGGCCCCGGATCCTCCCAGAGCACAGGGGGACTCTGACCTGCTGCCGGCCCTACGTGGGGTGTGGGTCCTGAGACGGGCAGCTGTCACCTCCAGGACGTGTCACCTCCAGGACGCTCCCGCCCACTGGGCCTGTCCTAACCACCTTGTGCCCCCCCTGCCCACGGCAGCCCTGCAGGCAGGCATTCACTCCCGTCTACACAGAGGAAGGCCCTGAGCTCCGCAGCCCTGTTTGCATCAGGCCTCCAGAAAGCTGGCGCGGGCAGGATGCCTGCCGGAAATATTCTAGAGATTTCCAAATAGGGTTTTCCGGTGGCCACCTCGGGCACCCGTTGCTACAGGTGTGAAAACCGGTCACGGTGACGTGCATGTGTGTTGAGGGTTCAGGCTGTGCCGCCACCAGCCATGGCGGCTTCCTGGGTGGGCGGCCACGGTCTCGCCACCACACGCCTGGCAACTACAGGAGAGTGACCCGGCCCGCGGCCAGGCTGCCGCTCATCATCCGCCTCGACAGAGGCACCCGGGGGCGCCTGGGTGGCTCGGTTGTTTGAGCAAATGACTCAGCTCGGGTCACGATCTCATGGGTCAGGAGTTCAAGCTCCGCATCAGGGTCTCTGTGTTAGCACACAGCCGGCTCTGGCTCCCGTCCCGCGCCGCCCCCCCATGCTACCCCTCCCCCACTCACTCTCAAAAATGAACGTTAAATAAAAAACAGGGGCAATCCAACCTCACGTCCAGCCAACACCGGCTCAGGAGCCGACTGCTGCCGTCAGCCCTGGGAATGCTCTGCGAGGCCGTGGAAAGAGCCTGCTGATTTCGCAAGAACTGGTCCTTCAGCTGAAGGTAAGAGACCAGTCGGAAGAGACCAAGTCCCCTCTGTGCATACAGGGTGACTGAGCCGCTGGGGACTGAGGAGTCTCGGCTCGTGAAGCACTGGCCCTGTCCTGCTCACGCTCGGGTTCCAAAGGGGACGGAAAGTTTGGCATTCTGGAGGGAGGACGGAGTTCATGTTCCACAATTTCAGACTGGGCCGGGCGGTAACCAGGAAGGGAGGGATCCAGCTGCTCGCAGCCAGACAGCGAGAGCCCAGGGGTCCATGGGGTCGCCCTGAGCCAGGCAGGGTCACGTGTCCTGCTGGGAAGGAGGTCGGCTGGGGTCCCGGGGGCGCCAGGACAGCAGGAAGGAAGAGGCAAGAGACCCCCTCCGGGAACAGCAGGGTCTGTCGGCCTGGTGTGTGTGCACAGCCGCCCCGCAAGCCCGGCGGGCACTGACACGCCAGCCTCCGCGTCTCGGGTGTGCGGGATGAGGGCGCCCCAGGCAGCCGTCAGAAAGCGGGGAGCCGGGACGGGGGAGCAGAGGGTCCGGGCGGAGGGCTGGGGCGGGCAGGAGTCCCGGGGACGCTGGGCGGGCGCGCGGCCCCGACAGACCTTCGTAGAAGCCGTCCTCATCCATGTCCCCGTACACGTAGAGGTACTTCCCCGCCGTGAGGGGCAGCTCCGCCTCCGGGTTCTCGTTCGGCCCGTCGAAGGGGTTGTAACTGCAGGAAGAGGACACCCAGGGGTGGACGCTGGGCGTGGAGGGCCGGCGGGCACGCGCACCCACGTCAGCCGTGCGCGCGGCAAGAATGCCCGCAACGCCCCCCACCCTCTCACACCGACTCAGAACAGAAAGATGGTTCCGAATCCGAGGTGGGCTTCCCGAGCCCCCGAGCCGGACGACCCACCGAGGGCCCGGATTTCTGGTTGCGCCTGTCCCGTCGGCCGCGGGCTTTCACGGCAGCCAGCAGAGAGGATGAGGAGCCCTGTGGTCCCCCATGTGTGGTGTTGCACACAGGTAGGATCGCATCACGTTTGTTTTGTAGGAACCTGCTTACTCTTTGCACTTTCCAGTGCGCACGACCCTCCCTCCACCCCGTGAAACACTCCATCATGACCTTATTTAATGGACGTGGGATACTTCACCCATCAGACTGACACGCTTCACTCAACCAACGTCCTGACACTGGGCACCGATAGGACTTCTCACCTGTGGTTGATACAATGACTCTTACATGAAATATCCTCGTAAACGTAACATTTTTTACAATCGTGCCCAATTTGCAAAAAAATAGACAGTAAATGAATTTGGGATTTTTTAACTTAGTTTAAAATAACAGAAAAGACCCCAATAGAAAAATCAAAACGGCCTCTGCTGGTAGTGAAAGATGACAAGCACGGACGGGAAAGAGTAACAGTGACACCACAGAGCCGGGGACGCCGGCAGCCCGGGGAGCTCCCCACGAGGCCGCCGCTCCGTCTCAGCGAGGGGAGCAGAGAAGATGCCAGTTCCCCCAGCGTGAATCACAGAGCGAGGTACGGGGCGCTCGCCCACGCTCATGAGCGCAGGAGGTAGCCCAGGGTGGGGGAGGGGACCAGGATCAAGGTCTCCTGACCCCCGTCCTATGCAGTTTAATGTCCCCGAGTCACCGTGCTCTTCACCGTCCAAGCCCAGGGTCTAGGGAAGTCACACAACAGTCGGATGGTTTCACTAAGTCAGTAACTGCCAGGGGCCATGTGCGTAAGGAAGAGACAGACTGATGTTTAGTGTGAAAGCCCCGTGGATGGATGAAGACGGGAAATGGTTCCTGGCAGAGGGAATGGTGTGTGCAAAGGCCCAGAGGCGGGAAGCAGGGTGCCTCTGGGGCACTGAGAGCCCGGCTGGGGGAGGGTGCTCAGAGCAGGAGCGTCGCGGGACCAGGGCGGGCAGAAGGGACTCAGCGAGCTCGGACCTGCAGAGCCCCCGCTGTGCTGTGCAGTCTCCGCGGGTCGGCCTTCTCCACAGGCGTCAGCCAGTCATAAACCCAGCACAGGTGAACCTCAAGGGCGCCGGCAAAGGACAGAACGCGGGGGACACCGTGCACTTGGGCTGTGCCTGCTGACGGCAGACAGAAATCGGTCGGCCAGCCCGCCTTCTCTGCCTGATCCCACACCGGCTCTGGAATCCGTGTGCAGGGCACACTGGCTCTTGGGGCCCTGTCCCCGACAAGCCCTCGCCTCTCCCAGAAGAGGAGGGAACGCAGACCCAGGGCACACGGCGCGGCCCGGCCAGGACGCGAGCCAGTCGGGAGATCGCCAGCTCGGCTTCCCGGCTGCGGCCCAACTTGCCAGCGCTGAGCGCTCGGGCCTCTGCGCTCAGAAAGAAGGGAACTCCTCGGAGACACGGGGCGGTCTGGGCCTTTCCCCAGGCCTTGCTGACCGGCACCAGGGCAGCATCCCCGGGGACGGCGTGTGGACGTGCAGGGGTGAGCCTGCATTCAGATCGGGGCCGATCCACCAGCACCCCGATCGAGAAGCCTGCGGCCCAGGGCGCGCTACCCCAACCACCTCCATCGTCCGAGCGGCCGAAGCGGGTTTTCACGGTGAAACAAATGGATCACCAGTCAGAAAACAGCGTGCTCACCAGCCATCACCACGGGTTCCCACTGGAGAAAACGGGAAGTCCGTGGACTGGCGGAAACTAAGGACAAGAGGCTGGGCCTCCCCAGCACGGCGAACCGGAGACGCGAACTGTCTGGTCTGTGGCTAATTCCTTCCTACGGCACAATCAGGCCTGGGGCTTGTGGAGCTGGGGGGGTCAGCTACCCACACCCGCCTCAGAGCTGGGGGGCCACTCCCACCGACACTCGGAGTCGCGCAGAGGCTGCTCCGGAGTTCCCGCTGGGGTGGGCAGCACAGGCCCCAGCAAGCCATCTCAGGGGCGCAGCGCCAGCGAGGACCCCAGACAGGCCGGAACTAGCCCCCAGCGCGGGGACCGTGACCTTGTTTGGAAACAGAGTGTCTGCAGATGTGATGGGGAAGGGGCAGATGTGATGGGGAAGGGATTGTGCTGGGGTGGGTGGGCCTCACCCCGTGGGCCCCACCCCCATCTGTGACTGGCGCCCTTATGGAGAGAGCGAGCGAGAGAGAGCGAGCAGACGCTCAGGGAAGCAGCCGCATGAAGCCGGGCAGAGACCGCAGGGATGTACCGCTAACCCCCAGGGAGTACTGCCTTGCTGACCCCGACCCCACGCTTCTGGTCTCCAGAGCGCGAAAGAGGGCGCCTGTGCTGTTTCCGGCCCCCCACTTTGAGATGAGTCGCTAAGGCCATCCTGGGAAACACACATGCCGGACACGCCTTCCCTCCGACCCGAGGACAAGCCGCCCCCCTCTCCCGAGCCTGAGGCCGAACTGCCTGCCTGGGGCTGAGGACCCGGGAGGGGGAGGGGAGCACCCAGACCCACAGCCCCCAGGCCTCCCCAACGCCCGCGGATGCTCAGAGACGCAGAGAGGACCTTCGCGCTTACCTGTAGCGGGCGACACACAGGTGTACCTTCCCCGAGTGTCTCTGCTGCTTGGAGGCCCCGGAGCTCCGGTCACTGTCCATCTGGTGAAAACACAAACCGCATTCCGGGTATGCAGCTGTGGCGTCCGTTTTTGTGGGAAACACACCGGAGACCCTCCCGTCTCACAGAGCCTCCTCGCCCCCGATCGCGGAGCCCCCTTGAGACACGACTAGACCAAAGCCTGCGTCTTGGGCACCAGCCCAGAGACAAAGCGGCCCCCTCAGTGCGGGCCCCCTGGGCAAACAGAAGGACGTTAATAAGAACACATCTTCCGGAGCCAAGAGTGGACTGGAGTGGGGCCCCCCCAGGGTGGGGCGTGGACTCACGGGGGGGACCGTGCGTGACCGCCGGGCCCCGCTGGGCATCCGTGGACACACAGATACGGACAAGGACCGTGGCCTCTGCTCACAGGGGCCCAGCCCCCAGAGGGAGACAGACACCATCCACCACGATCACGTGTCAGACGGTGCCTGGTGCCCTGGGGCCGAGACGTCCGGGAAGACTGCGTGGAGGAGGTGACATGAGGGCCAGTGAAGGCCAGACACGGGAATTATGGGAGGGCGGGGAGAAGCCGGGGGGAGGGGGATGAGGAGGGGGAAGAACGGAGGGGAGGACCGTCATGCTCCCAGCAGACGGACCCGCACGGACGGGCCGGAACTCACGTCTGACTCAAATCTGCATCTTGGGCTGGCGGATCTGGACAGAAAGGTGGGCTTGACGGGCAGAGGCTCCGGCTTGTCACCAGGGAGCGGGAGGGGCCGGATGTAGTCCCCAATCACAGCTCGGCTTGCGACCGTGCTCTCCTGACCTGGCCGTGACACGGAGACACTTAGAACGGGGCCACCAATGCGATGACATCGTGCCTGTGAGCGTGCCCGTCCCCCTCACGCACCTTCCTCAGGTTTTCGTCTTGGGTGCTGCCCGCCTCCCGCCCTCAGTTCCCCCCTCCCGGCTGTGAGGATGGCTGGGTGGCCATGTCGCACAGGTGCTGGGAAGGTCCAGCCACAGGGAATTAATCCCTTTCCCTGCCTACAAATGGACAGGCGGTGAGGACCAGTGATGCCGCAGCCACACTGCCACCAGGAGGCAGGAGGTCTGTCCCGTGGGAGCCGGCTCATGGAAGGGGAACCGCTGGGCGGGAGGAACGCATCCCGGGGACGTGGCCGGAGCCCCGTGTCCAGCTGTGTGGGAGCGAGAGCCACTGGCTCATCTGCTCCAGGTGACAAACTCCGTGTGGCTCACACCGGTCAGGTCAGCTGTGCTCATTTATGCCCCGAAGTGTCCTAACGTACACACAAAGCGGCCAGGGGGCCGGGCATTTGGGTTTCGATGAGGAACACGGGAGCAGCATCTCCCTGGCCTCCGTCCGGCCTCTGTCCATGGTGGCCGGCGTTCGGCATCACCGCCCTGAAGGTCCGGCCCAGAGCCCACGCTGGGCAAGGCCAGGAGAGTCACAGCGAGGTGGGGAGTGTCCCTACCGAGCTCTCACCCACCAGGGGCCCCGCGGCTCCGGCCTGGTTAGGGGAGCAGTCAGACGGCACCTCTGAGATGGAACCGGGGCCAGAGGAGACAGAGGGCCCTGCCGGGGCGTCAGGTCCCAGAGCACAGGGGTGCGGCTCGGTCACCGCCGTCTGTCCCCAGGCTCACGGCAGTGCTCAGCACATAGCAGGTGTGTGCAAACAGGCACCCAGCAGCCCCAGGGCGCCAGCTAAGACGGGGGGAGGGGGGTGTCCAACCCCTGACCTCCTGGCAGAAGTCACGTGTCCCGCTTCCAGACAGAAGCTGCTCAAGCAGCCGTGCAACTGTTTTCCCTTCGATGGAACATTCCAGAGAGAAAGGCTCTGCCTCCCACCTGGCATTCCCAAGTGAGGACCACGGAGCCAGTGCCCTGCGCCGGCCTCCGAGGAACGTGGAGTCACCATCAGCGATGCCAGAATGACAAGGGTGAAGCCAAGTGCGCGTGGGCCCCGTTGGCAGGGCCCCTCGTGGCGCGAGGTCACCGGCTGTCACCTGAGCGAGGTCCATCCAGGCAGCTGCGCGGAAGGCTTGCTGCAAACCCATTCGTGCACCGGGGTCGGACCAATCAGCTCGGTAGCGGCCCCGCACCGCCCTGGGTCTGGGTGTCCGCTTTCCGCCACCGCGAATCCGGCTCTCCAGATGGGTCTCAACACGGAACCACGCCTGCTGGCCTCACATCGGCTCGCACAGCAGCCGGAGACCCCGTGGTGAGAAGGGCCTGCTGGCCACGTGGGCGGAGGGCTGGCCCGTGGTGTTGGGCCGGGAGCTCTGCTGTGACCTGCCCGCAGACCCCCCTTAATCCCCACCCAGGCACAGGACCCCCCTTAATCCCTGGGCGCCATTAACCCACAGGCTTCCCTGGGCGGTGACTCTGCACTCAGTGGCTGCGTTTTTCAGTGCATGCGGGCACTCCGCGTGGCCCGCATGGCCTGCATGGCCCTGTCCCTTAGGATCTGATGGGTCCCCGTCAGGCCGCCCTCACAGATCTGAGCACCGAGCATGTCGGGGTCTTGTAAAACACGCACTGGCCAACCTCATGGGGCCGCCCGACCCAAGACGTTCGTCTCATCTAGTGACGGCTGAAACTGTCCACCCCTTCTCGGCCTTCAGACGGCACAGCCCAGCGTCCTCCCCCGGAGCCGGGCCGCTAGGTCCACCTGGTCTGAAGTAGCCCCGGATCACGTTCTACCTTGTCACCTGTCCTCACACATCTGTCCCCTTGTCTGTCTCCAGCCACCAAGAGGAGTCCCACAAGGGCCTGGCCAGCTTTGACCTCACAGCCACAGCCCCCACACATGGCCTGGGCGCACTGTGCCCTTGGAACACCGCAGAGGGATGTGCAGACCCTCCTCCCCTCTGCCCTGCTCAGGAAGGACGGGCACAGGCTGCGTCACATTGTCTCAGTATCACAAAGCGTCAGAAATAACTCATCTTACACTCTGATGACAACTGGGAGAAATCCGGAAATTCTCTCTCTGATGGAATCAGGGGGTCTGACATGCGTCTCTCCCAGATTACAAACAGTAACTTTTAAACAGGTGGGCATTCTTACAACTGGTGTGCGCGGGCCGGCTGCCCTGGGGCGAGGAGCTCTCTCCCGACCGACCAGGGCCGCGGTGCCCGGGCTGCAGCCTGCAGTGAGGCCTGGGGACAGACCTCTGGGATCCCTGTGCCCGACACACAGACAAGACCCCTCCCCCAACATGCAAGGGCCATCCATCCTGCGTCCTGAGCACAAGCGCGACAGGCGAGCACGAGAATTCACCACTGTCACCACCCCTGCCTCTGCGGGACGAAGGCGGGAGGCGCCCGCAGCCCAGCAGTGCGCCCAGCGGACCCCAGCTCACCGCCAGTCACCCTGTGACCCCACGAGGGCCTCCATCTCTCCCCTGCAGAGCGGGACCAGGACAGTGCCCCACCACCCAGTGCTCAGGACGGGGGCCGGTGCACCGTGCACACACAGGGACTGCAGCTGGGAGCCCCGGACGCCCGAGTCCCAGGCCGGCGGCTCAGACACTCACTGTGCACGCTGCCACCCTTCCGCGCCACGCACTCACCTCTGCCGATGGAGGGGGTGAGTCCGTTCATGAATGGCGGGAAGGGCTTGCCGGACGCGGGGACGTCCCAGGAGACGCCAGGGCCGCCCCCCAGCAGGTCGATCTTTCCGGCGTGCTGCCGGAGCCTCTGCAGGTCCTGCGACAGCAGGCTGAACTGCTCACTCTGCGTCCGGCATTTCTCCTCCAGCTCCCGAACCTTGCTCTGCACGGCAGACGCACGGACACGCGGTCAGGGCAGGCGTGTGAGAGCGTGCGGATGCGTGTGTGCGGTGTGCGCACGTGAGTGGCCTCCTCCCTCCACGGAGGACAGCGTCCCTTAGAGCCAAGTGTCGCGTGCAGCCTGGCTGTCGGACAAGCTCCCTCACGGGACAAACGTGGGAAACACCGTGACGAGGACCCCACGGACACTCAGGTCCCAGCCAGCCGGGGA
>PISW01012430.1:0-32740 GCA_004023785.1 Mungos mungo | reverse complement strand
TTAGGATTTCCTGTAGGGCTGGTTTGGTGGTCATGAATTCTCTCAGTTTTTGTTTATTTGGGAACACTTTTATTTCTCCTTCTATTTTGAATGACAGGCTTGCTGGATAAAGGATTCTTGGCTGCATGTTTTTTCTGTTCATCACATTGAAGATTTCCTGCCATTCCTTCCTGGCCTGCCAGGTTTCATTAGATAGGTCAGTAACCACTCTGATAGGTTTCCCTTTGTATGTGAGGGCCCTTTTCTCCCTAGCTGCTTTCATAATTCTCTCTTTATCTTTATATTTTGCCAGTTTCACTATGATGGCTATTTGTTTTCTTAATGTTGAGTTTTAAGTGCTCTTTGTTATTCTAGGTACAAGTCCTTTATCATATATGTGTTTCAGAATATTTTACTCAGTCTATTGCCTACCTTTTCATTTTTTAAAGAATATCTTTCACAGGGCAAAATATAGTTTCACTTTTCTTCAGGTTTGAGATAGTTTTATTTTTTCATCATTAGATCACTTGTTAGAACATTTCAAAGTACAACTTTGTCCTGAGTTTTCCATTTATATCATTTCTGAAAATTTAAGTTTAAGTCAGACTTTCAGTAGTACATAATGTATATTGGATTATGTAAAAATTTTAATGATATATGTGGATAAAATAGTTACATTTTGCCTTTATCCCTTTAACATTATTTCAAAACCTCCAAAAGAAACAATAAAAGCCACATCAGGTAATTAAATTTTCTGTAATCCAAAAGAAAGCACTGTAGCATCTTTTAAAATATAAAAGCAAGATGAATTTCAGACTTCTTGAAGGCACTGTAGTTTTCATAAGAAGAGAAAGAGTTTTCTTCATTGTCTGTTTATTGACATTAATACCAGAATTTGAAGTATATCATTACCCTTCAAATTAACCTACGAAATGATTGATGAGGGGAAGACACACCCAATAGAATAGCTGAACATTCTAGCTGATGTCTCAGTCAATCCTATCAGGTTTCAGATGAACAAATAAAAACCTAGGAAATAAAATAATTAATCTATGGTCACTTAGCTCATTAATCCAAAGCTGGGACCATACATCTCATTTTAAAGTTTCAGTTCAGTCTACTTTCCACTCTCCAAATTGTCTACTGTACCCTTTTCCCCCAATACAGATAAAAAATGAATTTGCAGACTTAATTGTGCAGAAGGTCCCACACAGAAAGAATGAGTAAGTCTATAGTTTGTGTTACACAAAGAGGTTAGAATTAACCCCTCCTGGGGTGCCTGGGTGGCTCAGTTAGTTGGGTGGCCGACTTTGGCTCAGGTCATGATATCATGGTTCGTGTGTTCGAGCCCCGCGTCAACACTGTGCTGACAGCTCAGAGCCTGGAGTCTGCTTCGGATTCTGTGTCTCCCTCTCTCTCTACGCATGCCCTGTCTCCCTGTCAAAAATAAACGTTAAAAAAATAAAAAAAAAAGAATTAACTCCTCCTTATTTATAAGGAACAACAAGAAAATATTTTTGATAGATAATAGTACTTTATTAATTCAAATATTTTAACACATTTTATTAATCTTAGAATAATTTTAGAATTTATGAACACTAGATATTTGTGGCAAGCAGGACTGATTACTTATATACCATACACTCTGAATGTATACCATGGAAAACTTGAACACAGATTCTTTGGTCTAAAAAATAGTTAATGAACTAAAAATGTCTGCCCCAACAAAATCTTGAGAGCAATTTCTAGAATATGGACATATTTTGATACTGAAAATTATTCTGACCAGAAGGACATCCTGCCATGGTTAGAAATAAAATGTATATTTCTCAGTCCTGCAATGATGAATAAGACAGCCATGTGAGATAGGAAATACACAAATACCAGAAAATTTCCTTCTTTAAATTTCAAGATAGTATGTCATTTTTTAAAGTTTACTTTCTTTGAGAGAGAAAGAAAGAGCATGAGTGAGGAGGGGCAGAGAGTGAGAGACAGAGGAAGAGAGAGAATCCCAAGCAAGTTCTGGGCTGTCAGTGCTGAGCCCGATGTAGGGCTCAGTCCCACAAACCATGAAATCATGACCTAAGACAAAATCAAGAGTTGGATGCTTAACCAACTGAGCCACTCAGGCACCCTAAAGTATGTCATCTTTAACTCTTTCCTATGTTTCTAACCCAGAACATTTTCCCCACATAATTGTAAATTCCCTAAGAGCCATAATATTATCTTTGATCCCTTAGGCCTATGACAGACACTTTAGCTCTCTAATAAATAATAGCTGAGTGATTGAAATAAAATCATTAAGTAATACTGAAAAACAAACAAACAACAACATGCCAAATGTTCTCCAGTTTATCATGTGTGGGTGCAATGTCATACTTTTATCAGATTTTTTTCTTATTTTTATTCATCCTCTCAGAAGATGATACAAATTTAAGAAGGTGGTTTTCTTGGGGTATCCAGGTGGTTCATTTGGTTAAGCATTGGACTCTTGATCTCAGGGTTGTGAATTCAAGTTCAGCATTGAGCTCTGTGCTGAGCGTGAAGCCTACTTAAAAAGAAAAACTGGTTTTCTTAAAGTATAATATGAAAGGTCTTTATGTATATTATATCATAATATGAAAGGTGTATTATCCCAAAGCACATTTGTGGGTATTGTATTTTAAAGCTATCATTTTCATTGCTATATCAAAATTGATAACCTGTTAATTATTTTTATGTTGGTAAGCTGACAAAGTGATCTTAAATGTAATTAAATGTAGAACATATTTTAAGCTTCTCACAAATGTTTTGAGTTTTCCAGGGAAAAATTCTTTGGTTCTACCCATGCCTGTATTGAATTCAATGTTTACAAAAATTTAATCTGAAAGTAAAAGAGCCTCACATTGCTTTGACAAGGGAAACAACTCAGCAATGAAAGCAAAGAAGAAATATTTGATGTGTAAAGAATGTCAAGAACCCCTCAACAGAATGATTGTTGTTTTATGATTTCAGGGTCAGAGCATCTCTGGAAGTGAGGTTACCAGGTAGAACCCCAAGACATTTTGTGGCAGCAGTGAGGAAGGGCAAACCAACCTCCCAAGAACATGAGCCTCAAGTCCCCAGTGTCTGCTCCTCAGTTTGAAAGCAAAGGCAGCCATATTATGGATAGAAATGGAGGTTGCTTTCTAGTCCGGCACACCCCTCATCCCAGAAGGGTCTGCCACATCAAAGGTAAGGTGACTTAAGATCCTAGAGTGTTTCCCTCTCTCTACATTTGGGCTACTTAATAATTCTTATGGGTAAACCCAGGGATACTTTTCAAAATATTTAACCAATGGTGAGGCACAGGTTTTGACCACTAAGACCAGGTGCCAGCATTGGGGTTAGAGCAGAGGCTTACAGGCATCCTTTGTGCCAGCCATCAACACTTGGGTATGAAA
Organism: Mungos mungo; assembly: GCA_004023785.1. Taxonomy (NCBI): domain Eukaryota; kingdom Metazoa; phylum Chordata; class Mammalia; order Carnivora; family Herpestidae; genus Mungos; species Mungos mungo. Next base: position 29,339 of record PISW01012430.1, on the reverse strand, counting down.
GGGACCCAGAGAGGTGACAAAGAGCTCACAGCAGCAACTGACACATAGGTATAAAAGTCTTTGAACATATTAACAAACTGCATGGGCATTGTAGCATCTACATGCTAAATAGTAGCCCTGGAGAAACATATAGCTTACCCTCCACCCCTTTCTCCCTTTCTCTCTCTTTCTCTCCTTCTTTCTACCTTTCCTTCTTCCTTTCCTTCCTTTCTCCCTCCCTCCTTCCATCTCTCCTTCTATCTTTTCCTCATGCCTTCCATTTTTTTCTTTCCTTCTTTCTTTTATTCTTTCTCTCACGTACTTAAATTTAGTTTCTGTAGCACCATATACTCCTAATTTTCCCCCTATCTCTGTGACTTCTCCTTCCCAACTTTTTTTTTTCCTGATTCTATAGTAAACGCTGGAGTCCCTCAAGCTCATTCCTTGATAATTTTCTCTCTTTAATCTATTCTGTGACCTTAGCCAGATTTACTCATTTACAAGTTTCAAATACTGTCTGTAGGCCAAGTACGTTCAATATGTATCTTAGACACGGATTTCTCTTCTAAACTTGAGACCGCCATATTCAGTTGCCTACTTGACCTATACATGTGAGGCACTGGATGCTTAACAGGCACCTTGAATTTTGCTCTTTGAAACTGAACTCTTGATCTTCCATTGAACTCTTGATCTTCTGTCAAAGATGTGGTTCTCCAACTAGTCTACTTTAACTAGTACATGGTATTATAAATTTGGGCCCTTCTTGAACTTCCTTCTTTTCCTCTTGCAATACTTCCCTTGATCTTGTCACTTTTTCTTCTAAATATTTTGTAAATGAAGCCTCTTCTCTCCAAGGCCATGGTTACAGCTCCACTCCAGGCCATTATTATCTCTTGGTCTGACTACTGCTTTTGCAGTTGGTAGCCTCCTAACTGCTCTGCTTCTACCCCTCCCCTCATCCAATCCACTCTCCATAGAACAACAAGAAAAATCATTACAATATAAATTTAACTGTTTAAATTTCCTCCTCAAAATCCTTCAGAAATTCCCCATGCACTTATGATAATGACTATCTTGACATAGACTAAAATGTTTCCTATGATGTGTCCTCTGCCTATTTTGACTCACTTCCTATCAATACCTATCCACCCATCTTCACTATACATAAGCCACGCTGGACTTGCCTAAGTTCCTTGAACAGATGATAAAACCTTTCCAACCTCTGGATTTTCACTCATACTATTTTCTTTTGCCAAAAAATTCCCTCATTATTTCTCATTTTTCAAGTTTGGTTTAAATGTAACTTAAAAGAGACATTCTGGGCTCCACATCCTCAATCTAAATTAAATTTCCTTATGTTATATTTTCATAGTACTCTACACAGCAATTGTCTTAGATCACATTCTCTGGGAAATAGACTGTGGGATGTAGACTTGTGTGAAGGAGATTTATTGTGGACTGCTCTTAGGAACAACACATATAGGAGTCCAGGGAAGCAGGATTGGTAGAAGTTGAGCTTGATGCAGACAAAACAGAGGCCTCAGTCAGCCCCAAGGAGCTCTAGATGGCTTTGTAGATGCTTCTCAACTTGAGGAACGGGGGCAAGGCCTTTGTAACCCCCATCAAACACTCATTGGTCAAGTCCCCATCGTGCATGAGAGCCATCTGCAGCTGAAAGCAATTCCCAGAGGAGTCAACATGAGCCATCGTAACTGACACATCTGTCAGGTAAACAGATGAGTGTTTGGGTCCTGAAGGCCTGGTTTTGGGTAGAGGCACCTCCGCAATTATTGCAGCTTATGACTAAGTATTTTTATTTGATTATTATCAAATATCTTCCACCAATTTGTGAGCTTATCAAAAACAGAAGATATATCTGTTTTACTCACCACTTTTTTCAGTTTCCCAAAGAGTGGCTGCCATGTGGGAGGTGCTAGGTAAATTTTTGTGGAAGGAAAGAAGGGAGCTTAACTTATATCCAGGTAAAATTTAGAGCCTCTGATAGATTTTAAACAGAGTTCATATTCTACCTCAGCTATCTAGTTGTGTGTCCTTGAGCAAGTGATTTCATTCATTAAAAAATCATTCTAGCTGTATTATAGAAAGTGGAAGAGGAGCAGGGGCCTAATTAGAGGTTGGGAGGTAAGAAAAGATGGACTTTGTCATCCAAGTAAGAGGGATAAAGAATGGGCCAGGGTGGGAAGTGAGCAGAGAAGTGAAGGCTGAACTTTGGAGCAGAGCAAGAGGAAAGCTCAGATGAGCAGCACAGAGAAAACCATCAGAGGGTTATAAGATAAAAGATTCAATGAGACAGGATTCAGTGACGAAGGGTGCTCGTCAAGCCTAAAGAAGCCTAAAGAAGATCAGGAAAATGAAAGCCAAGAGAAAGCAAACAGATATTACAATAAAAGTCATAGATGACCTTGAAATCTACTGTTGTGGCAAAATTTGATGACAGGGGTTTTCAAAATCCACATGAGAAAAATATTGCATTTAATTGGAACCTTTTTTTTTCTATGAAGGCAAATACTACCAAATTGAGTGTAATATTTTTTCTGACTTTCAAATACTTGAATGTACTTGCTATATAATTCCTATATATGTTATTTCACATTCTGCCTTGAATATCTTATACCTATAATTACAGCATGAAACCATTGGCAGGCAAGGGACAGAGTTTCATGTCTTCAAATCCCCTGCGATGCCTACCACAAACCTTGCTTATAGTAATATATGTTCACATATAAATATACGTTCAATTGAATTGAAAATTTTTTTATAAATCTTTCAAGGATATCCATGCAACTTCTAGAAAACCCTGTAACTGGAATTATATGATAAAGAGAAGGGCAGCAAACTGCTTTATTTTGGCCGTTAATGTGCTTTGAGCCCATACTTAGGACAAGGACATTACAATTAGTTCACTAGCTTTACTATAAGAATTAGTCCATTTTACCAATATTCAAATATTCTAGTCCATGAGATCTAATGTTATTCTCATAGATAAATCCTTTAAAAGTTAAATCATCAGTAAGTTTATTCAGTCTAAGAAATGTCAATATAAAGTCTCTATTTGTGGTACATGTATTCACTCTGCTAACAACACAACACAAGCCAGTTTCTGCTCATAGTGTAGTTGGAGCAGATAGGAATACAAGGAAATAATTATAATATAGTGTCTTATGGGCAAGGATAGAAGTATGGTGAAAGTTGAGACGTAATGCAGAGATAAGAGAATCACTGGAATGTCAAGAATGTATTTCATGGAGGTTTGAGAGATACATATGATAAATGTTAAGAAGTACCAATTAGCAAGACTTGGGCCTTTATTGGATTTGGGAATGGAATAAAAAGTCTAGAATTACTACCAGTATTTTTAGCTTGGTCGATTGGGTATGGATAGTGGACCAACTATTAGTTTTGAGCATATGGGAGGAAGAACATATGTAGGAGGTAAGATTAGAAGCTTCATATCAAACATGTTGTACTTAATGTGCCAATGGACCATTCAGGAGTAACTAAGTAGAGAAATGGATATAAGGACTTGGAGCCTAAGGGCTGGAGGAGCCTATAAAGTATATTTGAAAAACAGGAATATATAGGTTAAAACTATAATGTTATTGCTCAAGAAAGCAAAGAAATCCCGATAGAACGCTGAAAAACACAGGGATGTATAGACACAGAAAATCCAGAGAAAGAGACTGAAAAGAAAGGGCAGAGATGCTGGGTTAGAAAACGTTGTCTCTGAAAATGGAAAGAAGTGATTTTAAAGAAAGAGGAAACAGTAAATGGCGTCATCCATAGAAAGATAAATGCATGTAGGAGATGAAAAATTTCCATTTAATTTACAAACTAGTGATCTCTACCACCTCTTCTATTACACAGAATAGAGAAAGTTTGAATTTTAGACATGATGGTATTAAAATCTTACATTTGCTTGGTGGAGGTTTTTAAGCTGTATTCTGGAGTCTTGGAAATCGGGGCAAGAGACAAAGAGGGAGTAAAGTGTGTTTGAACAAAGGACACAATAGCCAAAGAAATTTGAGTGCCACTACTGCATGGCAAAAAACATTTAGACATGGGATTAAATGAGGCTTTTCTCGCTTCCAGAACTTTGGCTAAAGCCAAATTTCAAGATCATTTATGCACGGCTTACTAAGAGGTGATTTAAAAACTGGCCCTCCCATGGTAGCCTATCTCCAGGATCTTTTGCTTTAGAGAAGAGTAAAAGTTCATAAAAAGGAAAGAGAATGAGGATTTCTTTGACAAGAGTCATTGGGGCGCTGTGTACCCCCCTCCCTCCCCCCCATAAGGAGCAGTAGTCGCTGCCTTCACCTGAACCTGCAGGGTTTCCCAGGGAACCGTTTATGGAGAATGGAGTTCCCAGAGAGGAGGCTGAGATCTCACCGGCCAGCTAGATCCTTGCCTGTGCTGTTCCTGGTCTGCCCTGTACTGTTTCTGCAGTGGAGTAGGGGGAGACTGTTGTTGGAGTGAACTTGTTCTGTATCTTCTGTGCTGTGGAAGACAAAGAATGGTGTCTGATTCTCTTCTAAAATCTGAAGACAAGAGCCGACCAGAGCTGGCTGAAGCTGGCTATGTCCGTGGCACAAAGAAGGGGATTAAGTTGCTCTCCCACAGAAGACTAGGCAAAGGGCCTGTTTCCGGTGGGGTAGAGTGGACACCCAGGAGGAAGCTGGCCAAGAACTGTCTTATAGGTACCCAGCCCAAGAGGACTAACTGATGTACTGGGACAACTGCAGCCAAAAGAGGCTGGTGGCATTCCTCCTGCTGTGAAGGTGGGAAGGGAGAGATGTTAGTAATTATCTAGGAGGTGCATTATCCACGACAGTGAACAGTATCAGAGACGCAACTGAGTCTCCAAAGAACCCACAAAAATACCTCATGAGAGAAAGAGCCAGCATTTCTTCTCTGCCTCACAGAATCACTTTCACAGATGCCTCAACACTAAATTAAAACCATTAGGCAAAGAAGACTTTGTGTCCCGGTAGTCATTCCTTCATCCTCCACCCCGACTCCAGAGGGGCTGGAAGCAGTGAGTGGGGAAGGGCGAGTGGAAGAGCAAGGTGGAGGGAAACAGACCGCACCCCCACTGCCCTGCGGTCGGTGAAGGCTGGGCCATCCTGGGCCTGGAGAGGAGGGTGTGAAATAAACACTAATGCTTTTACAACACTAGCTATGTAGATAGAAAATATTTGGCATCCTTGATGGAAAGTTTTGTGCACGATAAAGATTATTGCAGTTATTTGTTATTTTTAAATTAAATTCTAAAATAACAATTCCAAGCCTTTTCGTTTTAATGTTTAAGATTTAACTTATAAATTTTATTGTTTTACTTATAAATCTAGAAGATTTTAACAATCATGTCAAGGGAGGTGTGTGATTAATATTTAGTCCCATTTATGAACTTAGTAAAAAAATACCTTTAAAAGTTTAGATGTCAATTACTAATTAAATAGATTTGATTTTTTTAAAATATTTCACATCCTTAACAACTGAGCTCTGGCCATGCTATAAATAAGTCCTGTAAATAAAGTAAATTAAACTTATAAATATGGGCAAGTACATTATTTAGAACATTTCTTTACTGTTTACCAAGTTAATAATATTCTCATACTCTTCTGCTTAAGTATTACACACATTTAAAATATACATGTGCTATGGTTTTTACTAAATTTATCACATGGATAAGGAGAGCATGTATTTTTATTTTATCATTTCTATCTTTTATTTGACACCTTCCCAATATTAAAGCACACTCAATCAACTAAGGAAACAATTGCCTTGGACAAAAAAAAAAAGTCGAGTACGTTCTCATTAAACTGAAGTTGCATATTAAAAAATTAGGCAGGAAAGTGATATTTGAATCTCATCATGACACTCTCCCACAAGGTGGGTCCTTTGTAGTTACAAAGGTGACAGAAATTTGGTGCCGTTTCTCGGGAGCTGGTCATTCCTGGGCCCAAAATCCATAACCTAATTCTTTATATTCAAAGCAGTTAATGAAACTCCCACCAATATTGTCCTTCTTCACTGCTGGGTTGAGTTTTACATTTCGGTGACTAGCTTTAAATCATTTAATATCATTCCATTTGACTCTGAAACCACTTTAGTGCCATTCCACTTTTTATATTTCTATGTAGTTCTTTCCCAACTCCTAGATAGATAGAATCTGAATTCTTCATTATTACTTATTACCATATTTTAATTAAAGGAGATAGCAGAGAAAATATGGCAATCACTATCTCAGGTGTTTAAGATAAAATGGTAAGATATGATGCTATCTTCAAAATGTTCTCATTCCTATTTGGAACCAGTTAACTATCACCAAAGTTTAAGAATCAGACTAAATAAAAGCTTTATATTTGGCTGTTATTCATTCATTTGCTAAATAATCGTAGAGCACCGACTTTGCGTCAGGCGCGATTCTGGCCACTGGGAATAGAGGACCAAACCAAACAGACGGAACACACGCGTTCGTGAAGCTTACGTCCTAGGACAGCTCAGCCCGGCAATGTGCGAACAGATGTGATAAGGGACAAATGCTATGGGAAAAGTAAAGAAGCACAGGCAGACAGAGTGTTTCACACAAAGTTTTCAGCAAAGACCTTTTGGATGTCATTTGCGCATATGGATAAGAAGGAGGGGACTGATGGTACTAGAAGGAAATTTAGAAGAAAATAGGCAAAAATTAAAAAGACACTATCCGGAAGCTGCCTGTGCAACTTCTTAGAAACAAGGCAGACACCTGTTACTCTCTCTCATAATTCACTGATTAACACTGAGCAATGTCCTGTACACCGTCATTTACTAAGCTGTCCAGTACATCATGATGTAGTGTTTGTACCGAAAAGAAGATCTGTCTATAATTCAAAATATGACCCCAAAGCAAATAGCCCTTATAGGAGAGTGAAGGAAACTAGAAGGCTTGGACATGAGGAAGGAGTTTGCTTTGCACCACTTTTTCCTTCCTTACCTTTCCTCACAATCTTCCTCCTCCTACCTTCTGTTCCTAGCTTCTACAGTTGTCTATATCTTCTGCCAGAAGATAAAAAAGAGCCAGTGTATGTCTTTTAGGAGACCTTGGTCTATTGAGACACTTTGACACTTTCAAACTCTAAATGTGCTGTTCATGACAAGGGCTAACATAATCCTGCTTATCATCAAAACCTGGGAAAGAAGATGTTTATCTGGGATAGAGGCAGATCTATTCCACTTGACTCTCAGACTAAGATCAAAGATGTGAGCCTGGTTCTCAAGGGTAATGAGATAGCAGAACATTTTAAGGAAGCATGTATTGCTAACATAATTTGCTACACTGACCTTCAAAGAATATCCACCTAGCACTCGTTCATACAATTTGATGTCTGACATCTTATGTACACTTAACAATATCTGATGGGGAAATTGCTGATTATTCAAAGAAAATCTACCAAAACCCTAATCTGGTTGGGGGGTCTTTTTATCCTTAATCAACTAGGTTTGAATAACATTCCCATCTGTACTGTGAAAGACGATGACAACTCATTGGGAACATTGTGGGATGTTGGCCACTTCAGCCACTTAGAGAAGGATGAGATGCCATTGGCCAAATGCGGTCACCCACCCAGCACCGCCACCCTGGAGAGTCCTGTCAGAGGAGTCTCGCCAACCACAAACCACATCAAAGTGCCCCCTCGGCCTCATTCTGGTGAGTCCCTTGCACCTGATGAAATCTTTCCTGGGGTCTCCTGCAAACTATCAGAGATGGTAGGGGGGATAGTCTATATGTTGCTAACATAACGAATGCAGTTTTTAAATATAACAGCTAATACAGCAGCAACAGTTTCTCGCTGTGAAATAGGTTGTTCATTAAAAAATGTTTTACTCATTTAATCTCATTTCAGCAGTCCAGGACATATTTGGTGTGGTTCTAGTCTCTAATTCCAGCAAAAGTAGCTAAGAGATACTAAAAATGAATGTTTACTCAACATGATAGAGAAAGTACTGCAGACAAAAAGTGAGTCAGGGAAATGCTGTAGGGATAGAATTACACGTTTACATATTCCCCCTGCTGGTGGCCAGCTCCTGAAGGTCCAGGCCCCGGGTTATTGCCTTCTGTGTTTCTGGTACCCTTGGTATCTCCCCAGGTCCCAGTGCAGTGTGTGATCTTCAGTAAAAAAATTAATTAATGTTTATTGAGTTGAAATGAGCTCCCTCTCTCTCTGCCCCTCCCCTACTTGTGCTCTGTCTCTATCTCTCTCTCTCTGAAAAATAAACATTAAAAAATTAAAAATAAATAAAAATAAAAATAAAAACAGGGGCACCTGGGTGGCTCAGTCAGTTGAGCGTCCGACTTTGGCTCAGGTTATGATATCACGGTTTGTGGGTTCGAGCCCCACGTCAGGCTCTGTGCTGACAGCTCAGAGCCTGAAACCTCTTCGGATTCTGTGTCTCCTTCTCTCTCTGCCTCCCCCACTCCCCAACTCGTGATCTGTATCTCTCTCTCGAAAAATAAATAAGCATTAAAAAAAATAAAAAATAAAAATGAAATGAAATGAAAAGAACACCATGATGACTATAGCTAAAAATACTGTCTTGTATATTTGGAAGTTATAAAAGTAGATTTAAAATTTTTCAGCACAGGAAAAGTATTGATAATTTTGGAAGGTGGGAGTTAACCACACTTAACGTTGGTGATCGTTTTGCAGTATATGCATATATCAAATCACTGTGTTGTACATCCTACACTAATATATGTTAAGAAGCACAGTATGGCAATGTCTAAAGCAGGAAATCTCTGGATATTGGAAATTGTTTCTAGTTCTCCTTCTCTTGTCCTATACAGTTACATGCTATTACTAAAAGTTCAGGGCACCTGAGAATTGTTTGCGTAGTGTTATAAAATATATTCTCTTTCAAAAAACGACAACAAGAGGCATCATTAATAGAGTTCTTCTTATGTGATTCCATTCTAAGGTCTTCATGCTTGTTAACTCACTTCATCCTTTCAAAGAGTTCCTCTTCCTTTCCACTAGCAATAAAGAATAAAACCCATACATTCTATCTACTGTCTGGTGTTCCTTCATCTACCATAAAACTCAGAAACTTAACAGTTAAATTTGCAGAATAGTTACATTTGCAGAGCCCCTGATGGGAGTAAGTATTGCCACCCTGTAAGATGTAGATTTCAGACGTGGGGCTAAAGTCATCATTTTGGTTGCTGTTTGCTCTCAAGCATGACTGGAGACATGTGATTTTCCTGTTACAATATACCAGTGTTCAGATTCTGGATTTATGGGTGTCATATGAGCAGATACGGTGGCTTTCAGATGGCAGCAATGTTCCAGTGCCTAATATTTAGCCTCAGTGATATTGTGACAGCAACTCAAGTGTCCGTGGCATCCTGACTCCCCTCCCCCCTCATAAAGGCTGTGCCCCCCTGGGTGGGCCAGGTGCAAGGTGTTCTTGAAGTGATTTGTGAGGGTCAACACCAGAGTTCACTTCTCCAGCCCTTCCATTGATATTGCACACACTAAATTCCTTGTCTTATTTACATTTTTGCTTAAAATAGAGTGGGTTTCTGCTTCCCACAAGTGAACACTACCTTAACAGACCCACCACCCATAACTTTGTTCCCCCTACGTCCTGTTCTCTCCTGCAGAGAGGAAACTTTACAATGTTTTTCTTTCTTCAGTTAGAACTAATGAATTCAGTTACTCTTGGGAATATGCACAAAATCTTTTCATCTTTTAGGAAATTGTTTGTGTTGACTATGGCTTCAGGAAAAACGATAGCATTGTTTACAAAGAATATAGCTTTATTTAAATTAATGCAAAATGAAGTTAAGCAAATGTTTAAATGGTTTAATGTGATTTAGTTAGATGACTCTGAAATGTGTAGGGTTGAGAGACTGATGAAATAAGAAATATAATTAAAAATGTAATTATAACTCAGCACACATCCTCTCTTTGTGGCCACAAGGCAAACAGCACACATAGAATCTTTTTAATTAGGAAAAGTGACAGCTTTTCAGACAGAAAATAGAGAAAAACATGTCTTATACTGAAATATGTACTTTTAAAAATTAGTTTACCCAGATCAAGAAAACTCTTCCAGTCTTTCTTTATATCATCTTCCTGGTCATTGAATTAGTCTTATAATATTAATATGCTTTTATTATGTCATTCTGGTATAACTCTACCTGCAAGTTTTCCAACAGATCTCTGAGTTGACTTTAATTGAAATCCAGATATATTCTCATTTATTTCAGCAACTGACGTAGATGTCATGTGGTAGAAATTTTTTCAGTTTGATCTAAATATATTTTTCTGTGTTATCATTTCAGAGCCCTGTAGAAAAATTAAGGAGTGCTTCAGAACTTCCAGTGAGAATCCCTTAGCAATTAAAAAGGTAAAGAAACAACTATTTATAGTTACCTATTTAATTTGAATTCTGTCATTTCCTCTCTTTTTCTTCACATACCTTCCTGAAAAGGCACATTTCACAATATTTTTACAGCTTTATTTAGGTATAATTATCACAATATAAAATACACATATTTAGAGTATACAATTTGATGAATTTTGACAAATATATATCCACACCTGGGAAGCCACCACTGAAATCAAGAGAATGAACATACTAACCACTCCCCAAAATTTTCTCAAGACACCGGCCCTCCCACATGCAAATAGATACTTATCTGCTGCCACTAAAAATTACCATGCAATTTTTAGGATTTTATATAAATGAAATCATATAGTGAGTTATTTTTTTAATATGGTTTCTTCAGACTTCCAACCCTAGAGAACAAACTGATGGTTACCAGAGGGAAGGTGGGTAGGGGCATGGGTGAGATAGGAGATGGGGATTCAGGAGCGCACCTGTGACGAGCACCAGGATTATGAATGGAAGTGTTGAGTCACTACATTGTACACCTGAAACTAACGTTATACTATGTGTTAACTAACTGGAATTGAAATAAAAACAAAAAATGGTTTCTTTAACTCTTCATTAATATTTTAAGATTCATCCATGTTGTTATGTTCATTCATCAGTAATTCATTCCTTTTTATTGCTGAGAAATTGTCAATGTATGGGTTACCCACAGTCTGTGTGTGTGTTCACCTGTTGATAGACACTTAGTTTGTTTCCAATTTCTGCCAACGATGATATGAACATTTGTGTACTAGTCTTTGTATGGATATATTTTTTCTTTGGGTAAATACATAGAAGTGGAATGATTGGATCTTATAATAGGTGTAGGTTAAAATTCTAAAGAAATTGCCAAAGTGTTTTTCCAGAGTGGTTATATGATTTTACATTCCTGCCAACAGTGTATAAGTTTCTTTTCCTCCACATCCTGCCAAAACTTAGTGTGGTTAGTATTTTTAATTTTAGCCAATTTAGTGGGTATGTATGTAGTGCTCTGTCCTTGTGGTTTTAATTTGCATTTCCTTGATGACTAGTGAGGCTGACATCTTTTCATGTTCTTACTTGCTATCCCTGTATCTTTTTATGAGAAATGTGTGTTCAATTCTTTGCCCACTTTGTAAATTGGGTTGCTGGACTTTTTATTATGAAGTTTTAAGGTTCTTCATATATTCTAGATAAAAATTCCTTTGTCACAAATACCTTTTACAACTTTTTCTTCTAGTCTGGTGCTTTCTTATTTTTTGTAGCAGTGAATTTTGAAGAACCAAAATTTATAACTTTGATGAAACCCAAATTTAATTTTTCAACCATAGTTTCAAATCCACATCATGTTTATCTCTGTGTTGTGCCTTACTGCAAAGACTAACCTCTAGCACAAGGTTGAGTAGAAGTGAAAAGCAGATCACCATGACTTGCACTTAATTGTAGGGAACAAGCTTTTGTTTTCACCATTGAATATGATGTCACTTTACTTTATTTATAGATGCCCTTTATATGGCTGAGGAAGTTCCTTTCCATTCCTAGTGTCCTGAAAGCTTTTATCAGAAATAGGGATTGGATTTTGCCAAATGCTTTTTCTGCATCTATTCGACATGATCATATTTTTCTTTTTTAATCTGTTAATATAGTAAATTGCATTGGTTAACTTCCAAATGTTAAACTACTCTGACATTGCTGGGGGGTGGGGGGGAAACCCTGTTGGTCATGATGTGTTATCATTTCTATATATTTAATTTCATGAAATATTATTTAACATTGTTGTGTCTATGTTCATAAGGAATACAATTTTGTAGTTTACTTGTAATGTCTTTTCTGGTTGATACTAGTGTAATACTGGCTTCCTAGAATAAGTTGGGAACTTCTCTTTAAAACTCTGGGAGATGTGGTGTAGAATTAGTGTTCTTTCTTCCTTAAAATTTTTGTAGCATTTGTCACTGAAGCCATCTGGACCTGGAGTTTTCTTTGAGTCAAGGTTTTTAACTACAAATTCAGTTTCTTATTTTCACAGATTTAGACTAGGTAATCTGTTTCTTTAGTGAGTTTTGGTAGTTTATATTGTTCAAAAATTTGTCCATTTCATCTAAGTTGTTGAATTTACTATATGAAATCATTAATAACATATCCTTATAATGATTATATGATCTGTAGAGATGTTTTCTGTCTCATTCCTGACACTGTGAATTGGTGTCTTCTTTTTTTCCTGATGTGTCTAGCTAGAGGTTTGTTAGTTTTTTTATCTTCTTAAAGAATGAGATTTTAGGGGCACCTGGATGGCTCACTCAGTTAGGCGTCTGACTTCAGCTCAGGTTATAATGTCATGGTTTGTGAGTTCAAGCCCAGCATTGGGCTCTGTGCTGAGAGCTCAGGGCCGAGAGCCTGTTTCAGATTCTGTGTCTCCCTCTCTCTCCAACCCTCCCCCACTCATGCTCTTTCTCTCTCAAAAATAAAATATTTTTAAAAAAATTTTTAAAAAGACTAAGCTTTTCCTTTCATTGATGATACCTATTTTGATTTTTTGTTTCTGTTTCATTGATGTTTTGTTTGTGTCTTTATATAAGATGAAAGCTTAGGTCATTGATTTCAGATATTTTTCCTTTCTAATATGAGCATGTATTAATATAAATTTTTTAATAAACACTGCTTTGGCTGTATGCCCCAAGTTTTATAATGTTGAGTTTTCATTTTCATTCTGTTTAAAATACCTCCTAATTTCCCTTTTAATTTCTTTTCTATTGGTTACTTAAAATTATATTATTTAATTTCCAAATATTTGGAGATGTTACAGATATCTTTATGGAATTGATTTCCATTTTCATTTTATTGTGGTCAGAGAACACACTTTGTATACTTTGAAACTTTTTAAATTTATTGACACTTGTTATATGGTCCAAAATATGGTTAATCTTGATCAATCTTCCACGTACCCATGAAGAGAATGCTCATTCTGCTGTTGCTGGATAGAATGTAATATAAATGTCAGTTAAGTTGGTTGATACTCTCAGGTCTTCTATAGCGTTACTGATTTGCTGTTTGCTTTTTTCTATAAATAATTGAGAAAGAGGTGTTGAAATCCGTGACTACAGTTGTGGATTTCTATATTTCTCTTTTAATACGTATCAGTTTTTTTGGAGACCCAGTGGCACAGTTGGTTAGTATATGGTACTTACGTCAGTTACTAATCACGTATTTTGAAGCTCTCTTATTAGGAGCATAACTATTTGGGTTTGTTATGTCCTTTTGATGAAGTGACCCTTTCATCATTATAACATTACTAACCTCAATCCTCGTAACATTCTTTGATTTGAAATCTATTTCATTATAGAACTATTCAGGTTTTTCTATTTCTTCTTGAAGTGCTTTTGGTTATGAAATTATTCATTGCATTGAAACATTAGATTTATTGATAATGTTATACATAATAACCTTATATTTTAAATATATGCAGCATCTATAAGATGTACCTTTTACCTTTCAGTTTTGTTAATCTATATCTTCATTTTTCAACAGAAGTTTATCAGTTTTATTAATATATCAAAGAACTAATTTGGAGCTTTTTGTAGATCCTCCATGTTGTATCTTTATTTTCCATTTTGTTGATTTATGTTATCTTTTCCTTCTGTCCATACATGTACATTATTTTATTGTTCTTTATATGATTCCTTTGGTCTTTCTAATATATATATATATTAGCTATAAATTCCCCTCTGAGGATTGCATTCGCTGCTTTTGTAATTTTTGCTATCAGCATTAAGTTAAAACTTTTTCTAATTTGCACTATAATTTCTATTTTGCCTCATGATTTAGTTGTCGGATATTATGTATGAAAGTTATTTGTAGGAATTGGAAGCTTATGATAAAAGACTTTTTTCCAAAGAGAACTTTGCGCTTGCTTTTATAGGAACCCAGAGGCCCTACCGTCCTAGACCTAGACCACCTTAAACTAACTTCAAACCTTGATCTCAGGTTATATTTCTTCAAGAACCATTGCACTTCTAGGTTACCTCTACCTTCAGGATGTAGTCCTTTGTTGGCCCTTATTTGGGTCCTGGGCCTTGAGTCTTGTCTTTCAGGACCTTTCAAACTGTCACAAGAAAAGTTTTTACTCTCCAGGATCCGACAATGACCTCAGGCCACAAATGGCTACTGTACTCGCTACAACTCAGACTTCTCACTTCCGCTTTACTTTGGCCTGTTAATTCCTAATTTATTCACTCCTTGACAGTTTTAAATTTTTTAAATTTTAATTTGCCTTTTTAGTTTTGTCCAGTGGGAGAGTTGAACCAAAAAATATATATTGTTGTTCCCTAAAACAAAGGGTCGTCTTATATAATAAACTTTAAAAGAAGAATGCATCTACATACAGTATAGCTTTACTTTCACTAAATGTCAATTGTTCAATATCGTTCGATCAATTCCAATCACCATAGTCCCCAGTTGTTGACATATTCAGCCACTCGCTTCTTTGTGTCTGAAATATTACTCACTTCTGAAGGTTAACAGATTTTCTTAGAATAAGCACACAGGTCTAAGGCTTCTATAACTCTTCTTGAATTTAAAGCTCTTACAACCTTTAAAAAATTTTTTAAATTTCAGAGACTTTTTTTTCATGTCTTTTTATTTATTTTTTGAGAGACAGAGAGAGACAGCATGAGCAGGGGAGGGTCAGAGAGAGAGGGAGACACAGATTCCGAAGCAGGCTCCAGGCTCTGAGCTAGCTGTCAGCACAGAGTCTGATGCAGGGCTGGAACCCACAAACCATGAGATCATGACCTGAGCCGAAGCCAGACGCTTAACCGACTGAGCCACCCAGGCGACCTAAGAATTTTTAAATTTCAAAGAGTATGTTTACCTCCCAGCACAAGAAAACAGCCTTTCTACTTCCTCTTCCAGTTACCCAAGGGAAGTAATTTAGTTGACCTCTAGTTCTCCAGCTCACAGGTGCCGTTCAGCAGAGCAAGGAGGCATAGCTCACATCATGTAGTGTCTTCACAGGCACCGCATCAAATCTTTTGAGTGTCTTTTTCCCAGCATAAAAGAGAAATCTTCCCAACTTAACAGAAAGTCTCATGCAATATGAGTTTGCTGGTATCTGGAGCAGCAAGATAAGTGAAGGTTACACATCAGACATTTAAAAATTATTATCTTGATGTTTAACCAAAGGTTGAAACCACGGGTTTAAAATGGCTTCATTTTAAAGTAAATACTATCTCACTATGTGTTCTGTCTCTAAATGAAAATATTTGATCATTAGATTTTTAAGGGAAGGTTGAAACTAACCTCTCTTTACTTTCATGTATGTCTCTTATTTAGCTACAATATTTCTCATTCATTTTATAATCTATTTTCATATATAAGTGGATACAAATGCACATTGATTATATTATACCTTTGATTTAGGAAGAAATTAAGGTAAAAAAGCCACTGTCACCTCCAAAGGCATCTTCCACTGCTGGCTCTTGTTCCTCCGAGGTGATGAGTCCCAAGACTTGCGTCAAAGAGAACACTGTTTGCATACCAAACTATCTGGATCAGGAAATCAAAGTAAGAGGCAGATTTTTTAAAGCTATACCTTCGGAACGGCATGAACATACAAAAAGTCACACTACTATCATTCTTAAAACTCTTTAGTGGTTCCCCTTTGACAACTGAACTGATTTAAAACCACTTAGCCTGAAATCCAGGGCCGACTTCCATTTTTATCTCCAGTCTTGTCCCTGGAATCCTGTCACTGTTACAGAAACACAACCTTTGGCCTAGACATAATGAAGAACTTGGCCTTTGCCGAAAAAGCTGTGCCCGGTTCTTCCTGTGTTTTTCTTTATCATCTTCCTAATGCTTGAGAGGCACTATTTTTTGCCATTAGATATTCATTTCCTTCACATATTTTAAGGCAGAGATTCCTCCAATGAACATTCATCTCTGTCTTATCTGGAAAACTTTTTTCTCAAGCCTACTCTGCCTGAGGTTATAAGCTTAGTTATATTTATAGTAATATGTCATATCAGACTACTGGAAGGTTCTTTCCAGTCACAGTTATCTCTGAGAATGACATGATCAAGAATAAACCAATCAGCTGTTATCTGTTTTCTTTCTTTTTTAAATTTTTATTAAAAATTTTTTTTATGTCTTTATTATTCTATTTTGAGAGACAGAGACAGAGAGTGAACGGGGGAGGGGCAGAGAGAGAGGGAGACACAGAATCTGAAGCAGGCTCCAGGCTCTGAGCTGTCAGTACAGAGCCCAACGTGGGGCTTGAACCCACGGACTGTGAGGTCATGACCTGAGCCGAAGTCAGATGCTTAACCGACTGAGCCACCCAGGCACCCCTGTTTCCCTTTTTTAAATCCTTTTAGTAACCTCCACATTGCCAAGCTGTAAGACCCACTACAGTAAGTTAAGAGTGAAAATACTGTAATGATGACTTTGATAGCAGTCATAAGTAAGTTATCTGTAGTAGCAATTACGAATAGGAGAGCATATTATAAGGATTGCTACTGAACAATCCCGATAAAGAACTATTTTAAAAATAAGGCATAACAGTGCCATTGGGTATAATTAAGCTGTTGATTAAAATTGGGAAGTAGAATAGGGGTGCCTGGTGGCTCAGTTGGTTAAGCATCTGACTTCAGCTCAGGTCAAGATCTCACAGTTCATGAGTTCAAGCCCCGCATCAGGCTCTGTGCTGATAGCTCTCTCTCTCTCTGCACCCCCCCGCCCCTCCCCTGCTCATGCTCATGCTCTCTCTCTCTCTCAAAGATAAATAAACATTAAAAAGTATTTTTTAATTGTCTCCCTCTCTCTGCCCCTCTCTTGCTCATGCTCATACTCTGTCTCCATCTCTCTCTCTCTCTCTCTCTCTCTCTCTCTCTCTCTCTCTCTTTCAAAGATAAATAAACATTAAAAATATTTTTAATTGGGAAGGAGAAAAAAAAGAAAGGAATGAGAAGAGGATAGAGGATCTGAAGACATGAGTTGTGGGTATACATGATTTCCTGATGATTCTGGCTAAAGACTTCTATTTATACAGAGTCTTCAGAATCACTGTCTATCTACTCACTACACTCTGGCACCATGCATTCTCTATAATTTGCTCATTCCCACCCTTAGGGACTTTTCCTCCTAAGAACTTTTTTCTCCTGATCCTCTCAGTGGTCACCTTCTTCTCATTAAGGTCTCAGTTTAAATATTACTTAGAAATACTTTCCCTGACCACCCAGTCTAAAATCACTACCTGGTCACTCTCTATACTATTACACTTTAAGTCTTATAGATCTCATACTCATCTGTGTTGGTTACTGCTTTATCTTCTGTGCCTAAATCAGTGATAGGCACCTAGTAATTATTCAATAAGTATGTGTTGAATGTTGAATATAAACATAAAAGAAAAGTTCTGGGGCGCTTGGGTGGCTCAGTTGGTTAAGCATCCAACTTCGGCTCAGGTCATAATCTCGCAGTCTGTGAGTTGGAGCTCTGCACCAGGCTCTGTGCTGACAGCTCAGAGCCAGGAGCCGGCTTCAGATCTGTCTCCCTCACTCTCTACCCCTCCCCTGCTCATGCTCTGTTTCTCTTTCTCTCTCTCTGTCTCCACTCTCTCTCAAAACAGATAAAAATTTAAAAAAACAATAGGGTACTCTAGCCCTCAGTAGGAGCTGCTCTGGATCTATAACCTCAAATCCCAAAATCAAGATTTAGCAGATCAATTTCACCCACCAATATATTAAGTTCCATCCAGAAAAATAACTCAGTGAAAAGAAAGCAGAAGGATTCCTTAAAGGACATATTCTACTTCTTCTCACTAAAGGGATAATTATATTTTCTCAAAGTTGATCACTGAGTGATCTATAAATTAGAAAAAGCTGGGAATAATGGGCAATCAACATATGGATAAAAAAATATTAGAGGCAGAGTGGCCATAGGGCTTTTTTTTTTTTCTATTTTTGACATGGCCATTGATTTATTGTGAAATTGATAGCAAATTTAACTTACTGTCTTCTAGGATATTGCATTACTAAAGATAAAAATCTTAATAATACAACAAAGCTCAAAATAGGGCAGTGGATTTTTCTGCCCTTTAATTTCAATTCTGTATCTCCAGCATCTAGATCAATGACAAATACAAGTATTTGCTGAATTAATAATATTTTAAGAAATATTTCAGTTGATAAACCTTTAGCCAGACTCATCAAGAAAAAAGAGAGAGGATTCAAATAAATGAAATCAGAAATTAAAGAGGATAAATAACAACTGATACCAAAGAAATACAAAAAATTATATGAGAATACTGTGAAAACTTATATGCCAACAAGTTGGATAGCATAGAAGAAATGGATAAATTCCTAGAAACATACACTCTTTCAAAATCGAACTAGGAAGACATAGAAAATTTGAACAGACTGGTTACTAGAACAAAATTGAATCAGTAATAAAAAAAAAAAAAACTCCCCACAAACAAAAGTCCAGGACCAAATGGCTTCACAGGTGAATTCTACCAAACATTTAAGGAAGAGTGTATACCTATTCCTCTTACTAAAACTATTCCAAAAAACAAAATAGGGAGAAAATTTTCCAAATTCATTTTATGAGGCCAGCATTACCCTGATACCAAAATCATACAAAGGCACTACCAAAAAAAAGAAAATTACAGGCCAATATCCTTGATGAACACATATGTTAAATTCCTCAACAAAATACTAACAAACCAAATTCAACAACACATCAAAAGGACAATTCACTATGATCAAGTGGGGTTTATTCTATGGATGCAAAGGTGGTTCAATATTTGCAAATAAATGTGATACATTACATTAACAAGAGTAATGATAAAAAATATGATCATCTCGATAGAATCAGGAAAATGTTTTGACAAAATACAACATTAATTTGTGATTAAAAGCTCTTAACAAAGTAGGTTTAGAAGGAACATACCCCAATGTAATAAAGTCCACATATGAAAAACCCACAGCTAACATAATAATGGTAAAAAACCGAAAGCTTTTCCTGTAGATCAGGAACAAGACAAGGATGACCACTCTCCCCACTGTTACTGAGCATAGTTCTGAAAGTCCTAATGGCAGCAATCAGCAAGAAGCGAAATAAAACACATCCAGATTGGTAAAGAAAAAGTAAAAGTTCCATTATTTGCAGATGGCATGATACTATGTACCCTTAAACATTCCACCAAAAACCTAGAGTCACAAAATACAAAATTGTGACTCTATATACTAATAACAAACTATCAGAAAGAGAAACTAAGAAATAAATCCCATTTATAATTGCACCAAAAATAATAAAATACCTAGTGATAAATGTAAGCAAGGAGGTGAAAGATCTATACTCTGAAACTATAAGACACTGATGAAACAAACTGACAAAAACAATGGGAAGATACTCTATGCTCATGGATTGGAAGAATTAATATTGTTAAAAATGTACCCAAAGCAACCTACAGATTCATTGAAATCCCTACCAAAATACCAACAACATTCTTCACAGAACTAGAACCAATAATCCTAAAATTTTGTGGAACCACAAAAGACCCTGAATAGCCAAAGCAATCTTGGAAAAGAACTAATCTGGAGGTAACACGATCCCAGACTTCAAGACACACCACATAGCTATAGAAATCAAAACAGTATGGCACTGGCACAGAAACAGATAGATAGGTCAATGGTACGGATGGAGAGCCCAGAAATAAACTCACACTTATATGGCCAGTTAATCTATGAAAAAGGAGGCAAGAATATACAATGGGGATAAGACAGTCTTTTCAACAAATGGTATCAGAAAACTGGATAGCAACATGAAAAACAGTGAAACTGGACCACTTTCTTACACCACAAACATATACTCAAAATGGATTAAAAATCAAAATGTGAGGCCTGAAACAATAAAACCCCTAACAGGAAACATAGGCAGCAATCTCTTGGACATTGGCCTTAGTAATATATTTATGGGTATGTCTCCTCAAAGAAGAGGAACAAAAGCAAAAATAAACTATTGGGGCTACACCAAAATAAAAAGCTTTTGCACAGCAATGGAAACCATCCACAAAACAAAAAGACAACGTAAGGAATGGGAAAAGATATTTGCAAATGATATATCTGATAAAGGGTTAATACCCCAAATATAGAGAGAACACATACAACTCAACATCAAAAAGCCAAACAATGCAATTACAAAACTGACAGAGGAGGGGCACCTGTTAATCATCCAACTCTTGATTCTGGCTCAGGTCAGGATCTCACAGTTGAGATTGAGCCCCATGGCAGGCTACGTGTGGAGCCTGCTTGTGATTCTCTCTCTCTCTCTCTCTCTCTCTCTCTCTCTCTCTCTCTCTCTCTCGCACGCGCGCGCCTCCCCCTTGTCCTACTTGCTCTTTTTCTCTCAAAAATAAATAAATAAAAAATTAAAAATGAACAAAAAAACCAAAGAGTATATGGCTTAAAAATGTTGGAGAAAAAAGTATTACAGAAATGTGTCAGGCACATTGTTAATAAAAATATATAATTAAAAAATGTGCAAAGGGGGGTGCCTGAGTCAAGGCTGTAGAGATAAAAAGAAATGGAGAGATTTGAGAAATATTTAGAGGAAGGAATTTACTGGATTTGTTGTCTGGCAGCATACTGTACGTGCAAGGGAGTCATCCAGGACGAATCCAGGCTCTGGCTTGGACACGTATTCAGTGTATACTAGTGCTGTCCGTCAAGGTAAGAGAACCAGGAGGCACCAAGTTTGGAGCAGGTTGTAGAAAAAAGAAGATAGGTTTAACTTTAGATAATTTGGGTTCAAAGTATCTATAGTATATCTACGTGGGTATGTTTGGTAGGCAGATGGATACATAGGACTGAATCTTAGATATGCCTAAATTCTAAGAACAGACACAATTTAGGGTCAAACTGGAAACATCATTACTTGTGCTTAATGTTTTGTACTTTAATGCTACTATAGCCCATTTTTATTAGAATTACTCCATATATTTATCTCCTCTATCTTCCATGCTTCAGTCCTTAGCTCCAAATTGGGGGGAGAGGGGGAAGCATGTCAAGGAAGGAAACTGACTGCCAAAAGTGAATTATATTCCTAGCCCACTGGCCCAACCGCTGTGTGCAGAGAACTGAGGAAAAATGACCCCATGGTGCAGTGGGAAAGACCCATTCCCCAAAAAGAGGGAAAGTGAATTGCTCCTGCAGGTGATGTGGATAATGAGCAGACAAAACAAAAGCAACACTGTATTGCCTAGCCCAAATTATTACTTGTATTGAAGATTTTTTTTTTTAGATTCCACTGTATACTCTTTGAAATCTGGTTCCCAGGCTAAAATTCCTATTGACTTAATTGAGCATTGTTTATGAGCGACATTTGGGACGATGAGATCGTGGAGAAAGTAAAGGAAATCTTCTAACACTTATACCGTTTATTCACTCACTCTGTAACTCTAATATTCTCTGTCAGATTCTGGCAAAGCTCTGCAACGTTTTACGTACTGATTCCCTGGCAGAAGTTCTACAGTGGCTGGTTCATGCGGGCGCAAAAGGTGAGATTAAAATACGTATTTGCAAACACGGAGTTCAGTTTATTGTCAGAAAGTGTGAATGCACCCATATGTGAAGTTTTCTCACCTTGGATTTGCGAAGATAATGTTTCCTTAGCACTTCAGTATCAGTCTTTGTAGTCCTCTATAACTGACTGTGTGCAACTGGTCATCCATGCCCCCAAATTTGGTGTGTCCCACATTAAACTGCTTTGGGGGGGGGGCACCTGGGTGGCTCAGTTGGTTAAGGTCCAATTTCAGCTCAGGTCCTGATCCTGCGGTTTGTGGGTTTGAGCCCCGCATCAGGCTCTGTGCTGATAGCTCAGAGCCTAGAGCCTGTTTCAGATTCTGTGTCTCCCTCTCTGCCCTTCCCTTGTTCACACTCTGTCTCAAAAATAAAAAAACATTAAAAAATATTTTTAAAAATTGCTTTGGGTGATGTGAAACATGTGTGTTCAGGGCTGGTTTGTCCTTCTCCTAAGTCCATACCACCGAGCTGTCTCCCTGAGCATATTTTCTGGCCTACCACGAACTGTGAGCACAGAGCCTGCTTCCTTTCTCTGGGATGAGTGGCAACAGCGCAATCTTCCAAGTTCTAGATCCAAACACTCTGCCAGTTCTCCACCCAAACCATCAACCCAGTCATCTCCCAGGCTCCTAATGGGCCTGTGTGGCCTGTTCCATGAAAACATATGCCAGTCCCAGGTGGGACAGCTACAAATAGCATAGAATGGCTTCCCTCGAACCTAGCTGGCCATCAGGTTGACTGAGGCAAAACTTCCGAGTGGGGCGGGGCCTGGGAATTTGCATTTCGAACAAGTTCCCAGGTGCTGATAATGCTGGTTTGGGGGCTACTTTTTGGGAATATGCACCAATAAAAGTTAGGAAATACGGATGTGTTAGGGATAGACTAATATTCTCAAATAGGGAGAATTTTGGCCATAGTACTTTACCCAGGAATTCAAGACTAGCTGGCAAGCAATTAAGAAGTATTTGGGGGTAAGGAGTCCTTAGTTATTACTTTTTTTTTTCTTTTTAAGAATGTTAAGTGCTTATTGTTGGTGGGTAAGACCCAGATGAGCCAGAAAAAAATACAAGAAAGGAAGAACAATAATCAATAAAATCAATCCAGACATCATTTCAGTGACCACTTTGGCATATATCTTTATAGAGATCTTGTAACTATTTATTACTTAACCATTAGTCTGTAATTAATGAGATCATACTGTACTTATTATTTTGCATAGATATGCTTTCTTTAATTTGGCAGCAGCCTGAAAGGTTGGGTTTTGTACTCAGTATTTAAAAATTATTCCATTGCCATTCAGGGACAAGTGCCCCAGTGAGCTAACTGCTCGGGGCACTGTATAGTATCACAGGTCAACAGAAATCAGGTGGCTGTGAACCAACTTTTCTGCAGAAACCTTGACTCACAAATAAATGCCTACTCAGCAAATGGATTACCATACCAGCCTTTCATACTAGAGTGCTGGATCAAAGAACCCATCCCGCGTTTCTAGCCAACATGATAATTATAATCTCTATGCCCACCCCTGTTCTCTAAATCAGAAAAAGAGTGGATCTCAGCTTTGATTCATGCTGAACTGGCTGAGACAAATTTGTTGACTCAACCAAGAAACATCTCAGCAGAACTAGCAACAGAGAGTAGGAAGCCACCCAAAGTTAAATCGCCCCCAAATTTACCTGCAAAATCTCACGTACTGACCGGATCCAGAGAAGGACACCAACCAACCAGGTAATTGGATATAATGGCTAAATAAATGTGGTACAGAAGGATTTTCAATTTTCTTTTTGTAACCTTTCAAAACCCTAAACATTCTGATGCTTTAAGTCTCTTCTTTATTCAGCAAAGGACCACTGTGTATTTGTTTCCTTTCATTTTCATAAATGTAATATGAGAATTATTTTAAATCTTATTTTAGCCACGCATACATCTAAGAAAATGTAGTTTTTTTCATTTTACCTAAAAATGGACGCAATAAGGGAAGCAGAAATTGTATTATTATTGTATATTTTGTTAAATGCGTCTTACACAAGTATCACTTTTTTTTGCGTGTAGAACAATGCGAAATTAAAATAAATTGCTTCACTTAATTTCTCTGGCACACTCCTGGAGGCTGATAGGGGGGAAAAAAACTATTATAGGAATTGGAAATTATTTTAGTAGAAAATTTTCTTAAACCTTATAAGTCCAAGGACAGAAGAAAATACATATTTATGTGTAATACCATGGTGTGTAAGAATGTGGTAAAATGTTATTTAAGTCGGGAGAGAAAGTCCTGTTGCTTTAAAATTAAAAGTTGGGTAAAACTTAAATTGAGAAAAAAATAAATATTCAAAACCCAAGTCACTTTAAAAACCATTGAGATAGAGGGGAATTTTGTATTGCAGTTTGTCTCCACTTTAATGTTTCCATAAAATTGGAAACTGGGAAATAGGGTCAGTCCTTCTACTTTAGTGAATAATATATGATGTACTGCTTAGCTATCTACTCAAAGTCAGGAGAATTTCTCATTGGAAAGTACCTTTAATACTGTCTGGATTGAAAAAACAAGCATTGGGGTAAAATATTTAAGATACATATATATCCTTAGCTTACTGATGATAGCGCAGTCTATAGAAAACACTTGTTTGTATCTGTGAATTTCATTTTCTCTTTCTCCAATTAATTTAGAGTGTCAAGTCAAGAATCTGAAGGAAATAAGGAAGTACCAAAAGGTTAAGTACAGTTTGTGATAATTACTCAGTTGGTATAGAGAAAGCAGTAAGTATCTATCTATTTGGGGACACAGACAAGGACAGCGACCTATGGTTTTAAAAGTAGTAAATACAATAATGATTTACAGTTACTCTTAAGGGACAGTGTGTGCTGAGTTTATCGTTGAGATAAATTTGACATAAACGTAACTTTGTTTTGAAAGACAAAGTGCCTCATCGGGGACAGACACTCTGAGACACAAGACAGCAGGATACATAGGTTTGGTCAGGCCAATCCAGGAGAAGCCCTGCACTGACCTAAAAAAAGGACAATGACCTCAGAGTTTGGTTCTTCATAGGTTAACTGTGAAGCTAAGTGATTTTAACTAGAAATCAAGTCAACAGTAGAAAACAGCAAAATGGCCATCAGCCACAAGCAGATGCTCTATGAGACAGCTGAAATACAATAGAGAGGAGCAGTTCTCTGTCCCCCACCGATGCCCAGCCACAACCTACAGTTTGGGCCAACAAGAATCAAGAATTGTAGCATGTCCTACTTTGGTTCAGAATAGCCCCACGAAAACATCCCTGTGGGTTTGGCAGCTCCTAACCTAAAAAAAGTGAGCAACAATGACTAGAAAGCAAAGACCAGGAGTATGTCTACAAGCCTCAAACAAAAGTTTGTCCTGTTATTTCTAGAAGTTTTCCTTATACCAGGAATAATATGGATATGAGTCCTTTGAGGTCACTCTAAACCCCAGTGACTTTTGTTGGAGTTAATTAAATCCAAAAGAGGGTCCATGTGTTAATAGGCGATGAGAAATATAGTTTAGAAGTTAGAAAATACTCCCTTACTTTGTGACATGCCAAGGATGATCTGTTGTATCTGACTCCGACCAAACTCCTCACCCTAAAACCACAAAGTCATGACAGTGATGGTTTCTATTACTCAGTTTCATGTCTTACCCATTGGCCTCCCATATATTTTCCCCTATCTAGATACTAGGAAAATCTGTATAAGAAGCCCCCATCATGTGTGTCTCCAAGGTGATATCCAGCATCTCTCCAAATCCGTATTCCTGCTTAGGTCTGACCATATAGGTCTTGGGAAGCTCTTATGAGTACAATCGACTTGTATTAATCTGTTTGTCTATTTTATTTTTTGTCTGTCAAGACCATAGATCTTTTTCCTTTCTTTCATAGTTCCCATCCTGACTTATCATCTTTACAGATCATCAATTCTAATTCATTCCTACCAAAATAATGTTTGATTTTAAGAGGATAGAATATATCCTGAGTTATAGAAAAAAATTATAGAAAAAATAACTCATGTTATAGAAAAAAATGAGCAGGTAGTAAGAAAGATGAGACTGGGTTCTTTTATGAACGTCGGGTATATTTGATTCATGTAAACTTGATACAGCTTTTTTGTACATCATTTGCTACTAAAACATGACACAAGCTATATTTGAGGTCTCAATTTTGGTCTTATTTAGACTTTTTCTATTTCAGAGGCTGAGCACAGGCCTCCGTTGTTTATAAGAAGAAATAAGATGAAAATGCCTGTTGCAGAGTATTTCAGCCAACCAAAGTCTCCTCCCAGGCCTAAAACTCAGGAAAGCATATCAACAAAACCAATGTCAGCAAGGAGTACACACCAAGGATACAATCTCTCTCCCCAGAGAGCATTTTATCCTCTAACATTCCAAAGGTAGAAATTCTGGACTCTGCTATTTCTTTCACAAACATGATCTTCGCTCCATTACAACATCAAATTATTTTTAAAAAATATTTTGGTATCAAGGAATCAACAACTCTATGTGGTGGCATAAATCTGAAAGCACCTATGTATAATGCTACTAAATAGATATTTGTGGAGACAGTATTTCTATTTGTAGTTAATTTTAGCATGATATGTAAGAAGAAGTATGTTTATTTATATACTATATTTCTAGTCTTGCACTAATTGTATTATTACATATGCTCAGGGCCCTGCTGCTAGAAAAAAACATCCATAACAGAATTAGACAGCTACAATTTGACACATGCTCCAAACTCTTGATAGAGAAAAAACAAAAACAAAACAGAATTTTAACATCTGAGCTACTTTTCACAATCTATAGTGTTTCACTGCCATTGGAACACTGAATGGATCCCACAGTGATTATGGAAAAATACTGACCTCCTCCCCAAAAATGTATAAAAATTATCACTAATTTATGAGCCAGAAAGGAACTAGTTTCTACTCATTGCTATTTTTGAATGACCTTAACAAATTTACTAATACTTAACTGTTTTGTATTTTTAAAATAAACCATCCTTGGGCCATGGCTATTATTCTTTCAGTGTATTACTGGATGCGATCTACCTCGCCAATCTTTTAGAATGTTGCGTCGATATTCAAGAGATATTATAAATTTTGTGTATGTGTGTATGCATACGTGCAATCTTAATGACAACACTTATGTCACACTTAGTGTGTGTCAAGAATCATTCTAAATACTGTAGATATAGCAACAACTAATTTTCACAATAACTGAGATAGTTACTATTGATGTTCTCTTTTTTTAAATAAGAAAACTGAGGTGCAGAGAGTCGTATTCATTGGGCTAGGGTAGATAGTTGTGATAAATGTCATCTTTAAAATACATTAGAGGATTATTTCTCACACAAATGTTCAAATGTGTGTTGGTAGTCAGCAGGTGACTGCTTTACTTAGTGACTCGGGGTCCAGCATCCTTCCATCTTGGCTCAACCATCACCCAGGGTTTCACTGTCAACTCCATCCTGCTAGCAATAGAGGAGGAGAGTGGGGGAAAGTCTTGATTTGTGTAATAAAAATTTCCATCTCTTAGAGTATATTTTGTAGTTCTTTTGGTCTTTGTAATTTGTCCATTTTGATTCATATATTTTGAAGCAATGTGTAAAGTTTAAAAGTTTATAATGAAGTCATAACTAACTTTATCTCTAACACTAATTTTTACAATAAGGACCGTCTAACATTGAAGAGAAAGGTACTGGGTGGTAAGGCATTCCTTCTACCTTGCAAGTTTATTTCCTACTGTAATATAATATCAGAGAGGTTGCTTATTTCTTACATTTGGAACTTAATTTCTTTTGTGCCCTGATATATAAATACTTCTATGAACATTCCATGGGCACTGGAAAACTACTTTCCACCTGTAGGACTTCATATATATCAATTACAAGTTTATTAATTATAGCATTTACACCCCCCATATATTTATCTTTTGTGTACTTGAGCTATCACGGGTTGGAAAACATGAATTAAAGTCTCCTTATACTAAAATGTATTTCTTACTATTTCAAATAATTCTGTCTTTTCACAATGAATTTTAATACTATGCTACTTAGTGCATATTCATAACTATCAAATCTTCACTAAGGATTGCATTCCTGAAACATTACAACAGGTTGTACTTAATCCATTGTTAAAGTTGTGACTTTTTAAAAAAATTATTAGCCCAATATGCCTTTCTCTGTTCTTCTATTTTCAACACTGCTGAGCAACATTATTTAAATACAACATATATTTAGGTTTGGGGTTTTTAAAATTCAATTTGGGTGCTTTTAGACATTTATACTTGCAGATGGATTTGGTTTTGTGTAGTCACTGTTTTATGTTTGCATTGTATTTATTGCTTTTTAAAATGCCTCACTTAATGATCTGTGGATATCCATATTTTGTCTAATATATATATTCTGATAATTTAGGAAGTTCACATTTAAAAAAAATCTTACCTAAGTCTGGGTTCCTTAGAAAGCAGAGTCTGACACAAAGGCTTCTATATTATTTGGGGTGGGAATCAGGCAATGTCAAAAAAGAATGAAAAACAAGGGAAAGAAGGCAAGAAATGAAGAAATGTCAATATAAGAAAGATTATGAAGTTTGCTGCTTGGTTTCAAAGACTGCTCAACCCTAAGAAATAGGATCAATGGGGCAACATTCCTATTTCACAGATGAGGACACAAAGACTGACAAAGGTTCATTAAGTTGCCCGAAGTTTGGCAGTGCCAAAACTTAAGCCCACTCTTCCCACTAACTGTATTCTCTTCATTCTGACACTGGTTCTCGCCTTCACGTTTATGAAATGCCACTCCATGTGTCTGGCTAGGAGCTAGAAAAACAGATAAACATCTCTAGGCCAAAGAGAATCAAACTTTAATGAGCACCATAGGCCACTGCTGTCATTAATTCTAATCTCTTTCTCTTTTCTCATTAAAATTTTCTTTTTGAAACGTATCTGTACATGCTCTCAGTGCTCTATGGACAATTGTTGCCTTTTAACCTGTATCAAGTGTGACCCTCTTCATCTATAAAGTGAAGTGATCATTCACTTTCCTTTGTAATTGGCAGTAATTGATGAGTTTCATCATTGTCCATTCACCTTAATATTCCTTCAGAACTGCTTTTTTGTTTTCTTTTCCAATCTCAAGTATTTTCAAATGCTCCAGGGTGGCAATACACTGATTTCTGGAGAATCAATTTAAAGAATGCTCCATCTTTTAAGGATGAGCTTGATTTATTAAGACTGCAGGTTTTTAAAGAGGTGAGGAAAGATTTTATTATTTTGGGAGACATATCTTCTTTTGATGTGTTTATTTAAGTACTAACTGAATGTCCCACCTTTATTATTTTCCAGTACAGGTGACTTCA
>PISW01012429.1:0-32743 GCA_004023785.1 Mungos mungo | reverse complement strand
CCGGAGCCCCGGAAGGCCAGCCTCTCAGCCCCGCTGTGCCCGCAGGGGGACTCGGGCGGGCCCCTGGTCTGCAGCGGGCTGGTCCAGGGCATCGACTCCTTCATCCGCGGAGGCTGCGGCTCGGGCCTCTACCCAGACGCCTTTGCTCCGGTGGCGCAGTTCGCGGACTGGATCAACTCCATCATCCGTCGCCGGGACAACCGTCCCCCGGTGCACCCCAGGGACCCCGTGAGCAGGACCCTCTAGAAAGGGCTGGGCCCCGCCCACGGGCACCATTTGCATCTCGCACAATAAAAGCCCTCTCGTTTCGTGAGAACGTGTGCAGCTGTTTCCGGCCGCGCAGCTGGGCCCGAGGCGGCCGCCGAGTGTGTCTCGGGAGTGCGTTGCGCCCACACGGCAGGGCGCTGAGGGCCCTGGGGTAACAGCACCGCCCCCGCCAAGCTTGCCAGCGGCCACCCCGGTCCCCGGGTCCCCGGACTGAGCGCCACAGCCGCCGCTCGCGTGGCCCAGGGGCCCTTCCGAGTCTCTGCCTCCGTCCCCTTGTCCCTCTTCCCAGCCCTTGAGGCGCGTCCTAGCGCTGCCCCAGTTTACAGGCGAAGGAGTCGGGGTACAGACAGGCCTGAGGCTGTGCTCGGGAGCCCCAGCTGTGTGACCTTGGGCACCTCGCTCTCTTTCCCTGAGCCTCAGTCTCCCTGCAGGAAGGAGTGAGGGGAGGGGAGGGCCCCAGGCGGGCCTTGGCCTCAGGAGCCCTGCCCCCCACCCCTGCTGGAGGCCACCAGCCTGGGCTCCCCCGCGGTTCTGGCCTCCCTCGCGTGCTCCCTCTGCCCGCCCGGTTGCTCCCCTCCCGCAGCCCCACCCAGGCCGCCGGCCTTCCGGCCTCGGGCCCCCGGCTGGCTGGCGACTTGGAGTCCAGGCGGCATCTGCGAGTGTCCGGTTATTTACTGACCCGTCTTGTCTTCAAGACGTTCCAAATTTTGTTGCAGTTTCCAACTCTTACATAATCTGGACTCCACTTTTGTTTCTGATCTCAATAAGGAAACATGTTAGGATCTAACAAATCACACTGGTTACATTTTTTGTATTCTTCTCTGGGCATGAAATAGTCCACAGCAAAGAGGGAAGAAATAGAGGGAAAATATTGTGCAATGTGCCCACTGGGGATGTCCGAGGCCCGCCCCACACTTCTGTTCCCAGCAGTGGCCCCCCATGGGTTCATGAGATGTTGACCCCCTATCCCGACCTTATCAAGGGTCATGAAACCGTTCTGCTCATCAGAACCTGCCATCTCTTGCTCACAGTGATTGCTTTGGGAAGGGACGTGTGATCAAAGCCCAGCCAATCAGAGGCAGCCTTGAGAAGCTGGCTGGCGTGATGGGGAATTTGGGGAGGGGCCCACAACTGGGATGCCTGGCGAGGAGAAAAACCACCAAGGAGGAAAAGACAAACTAGGGACAGAGACACCTGATATCAGTCAGGCACCTGGATCAAGCCACACCTGAAAGCAGCCCCCTGAACTTTCCATCTAAGTTTCCTGATTGAAGTCCACCCAGTTCAACTGGATTTTCCTGCCACCTGTACCCAACCATCTTTCCAGCTGCCTCTACACCCCACCTTTCTGACATTCCACTTGTTGGGGTGTGGGGCCCCAGAGGCAACAGGGACAAGAGTGTCACGTGACCTTCCCATCCCCACACTGACCTCTCTTAGTTGGAGGAGGAAGAGAAAGAACAGATCCGCAGAAAAATGAGGAAGTGGGTTGTTTACAAACTGTGACCTCCAGCTGCTGTTGCAAATCTCTGGGCCAGAAGGGCTTTGGGATGACAGGGCTGGGGGCTGACGGGTGGGTCCGTCGGAGGGTCTGCTGCCCACACGAGGGCCAGCGCTGGACCTGGCACAGAGGTGGGAGGCACCTCCAGCCGCCTGCCTAGGCCAGTGCAGAGCTCCCGAGGGAGATGACCCCGCCCAACGAGGTTGGACCTTGGCCTCCCAGCAGATGGAGCCCTGGGAGCCCCGCCCCCTCGCTCGTGCCTACAAGTGACCGCGCCTGGGGGCGCCCAGCCCGAACCCCTGACAGGCCACGGCAGCAGCATGGCCGACTGTGTCGTGCAGCTGGTGACTCTGGTCCTCCTGGGAGCAGCCGCGTGTGGTGAGTGACTGGGCACAGCTGGGAGCCACCAGTCTGGGGGGCGACCAGCCAGGGGTCCCCCTCCATCAAGCAGGAGTGCCCACCCCACCTCCAGCCGGGGAATGGAAGGCTCTGAAAATGAAGGGATTTCCCCAACTTCGAATGTGCAGCCTGAGCTTTCTGAGTCCGAGCTTTGCCCACAGTGAGACCCGCAGCGCCCGCTCAGCCGCCCTTCCCTCACCGCCTCAGGCGCGGCGTGTAGGGAATTCGCCCCGAGCCCGCCAGCCCCTACGGCTGGGTCCCGGCCGGTCCTCCCCGGCCCCAGCGGCCTGACTCCGGGTCTGAGCGCGCGGGAGGCCGGGGTGGCGGAGGGAGGCCTGCGCCCCGAAGCTCACGCGCACCTGCCCCCCAGCGGCGCAGCCCCGCGGCCGGATCCTGGGCGGCCGCGAGGCCGGGGCCCACGCGCGGCCCTACATGGCGTCGGTGCAGGTGGACGGCAAGCACGTGTGCGGCGGCTTCCTGGTGTCCGAGCAGTGGGTGCTGAGTGCGGCGCACTGTGTGGAGGACTTGTGAGTGGCCGGGGCTCCGCGGGGGGAGCCGGCGGGGCGGCGGGGGGGGGGGGGGACGCGGCTCTCAGGTGGACCCCGCCCCGCGCCCAGGGCCGACGGGAAGCTGCAGGTGCTCCTGGGAGCACACTCCCTGTCGCAGCCCGAGCCCTCCAAGCGCCTGTACGAGGTGCGCCGCGCAGTGCCCCACCCGGACAGCCGGCCGGACACCATCGACCACGACCTCCTCCTGCTGCAGGTCTGCCAAGCCCGGCCTCGGTCCCGCCCGCGGCAGCCCCCGCCCCGCCCCGCCCCGCCCGCCCCCTGCCCTGACGCCCCGCTCCTGCCCCCTCCTGTAGCTGTCGGATAAGGCCGAGCTGGGCCCCAACGTGCAGCCCCTAGCCTGGCAGCGCTTGGACCGCGACGTGGCGGCCGGCACGCTCTGCGACGTGGCCGGCTGGGGCGTGGTCAGCCACACCGGCCGCCGGCCCGACCGCCTGCAGCAGCTTCAGCTGCGGGTGCTGGACCGCGCCACCTGCAACCAGCGCACGTACCACGACGGCACCATCACCCAGAGCATGATGTGCGGGGAGAGCAACCGCCGCGACACCTGCAAGGTGCGGGGGCGGGGGCCGCGGGGGCCGCGGGGGCCGGGGATCCCCGCAGGCGCAGCCGCGGCGCTCACGCCCGGCCCGCGGTCTCCGCAGGGCGACTCCGGGGGCCCGCTGGTGTGCGGGGGCGTGGCCGAGGCCGTGGTCACGTCGGGCTCGCGCGTGTGCGGCAACCGCAAGAGGCCCGGCATCTACACGCGCTTGGCGAGCTACGCGGCCTGGATCGACGGCGTGATGGCCGAGGGCGCGGCCGCCTGACGGGGCCGCACGGGGCGCCGGACCCGGTCACGCAATAAAGCTCGCTCTCCTGCACGCTTCCTGCCCGTCGTGCGCACGCGCGGCCGCGCGGGGGCGCCCGTGCGCCTCCATCCGCGGGCCCGGGATGGGGGTGGAGGAGGGAGGGCGCCCTGCGTGCGCGGACCCTGCTCTGGGGAGAGCTGCGGGCTCACAGACCCTCTCGAGTCAGGCGTGTTCTTATGACCCACGTCCCACATCGGGAAACGGAGGCTGAGATCCGAGGAGGCTCCCGGGCAAAGCCTGGATTCGACCTCGGACCGCAGCACCCGCGGAGTCACCTCCAGGTGCTTCGAGGCTCCCAGAACGAGGAAGCTGATGGGTGCCCTAGAGCGGGCACACTAGAGGCCCTCCTGGGTCTCAGTTTACCCTTCGAGTCAATGACAAGGGGGTCAGAGGGTAGAACCCAGGCCCTGAAGCCGCCCCCCCCCCCCCCACCGCCCGGGGCTTTCCCCCACCCAGAAGAGGGCCCATTGAGACCCAGGACCTGCCAGGGCCCAGGTAGTAAGCATGGTCCACAAAGGGGGCTCGTGACTGCACTCCCGTTGAAATGAGGACTGGGGGTCTGAGAGGTGAAGTCGTGTGCCCACCCGGTGGCCGGGGTTCACTTTTCCACCAGTGTTTACCTCGGAGTCATGCGTTCGTCGAGCAGCTGTGATGTGCAGTCCCGGGCGGGGCACCGGGGCCGCTGAGACCTGCTCACAGTGAATCAAATAATCCATTACACAGGATGTGACTCACTGAGCCCTCTGATGACGGACACGAGGCTCATGCATTTCGTGCATAATTTAAGAAACTGCACACATTCCCATGCGAGGGGAAGAGACACGATTGCCGGTCAGACACCGGGACTCTCTCCCTCAGTAGGTGTCTCCTGAACGGAGTGATGCCAGGGAGCGGCTTTGGAATGGTCCAGTTGGGGGGTGGGGGGGAGCGTGGGCGTGGGTAGGATTACTAGATTCAGCGAATAAGATACAACACTTCCAGTTGAATGGGACTTTCAGAAGAACAAACACTTCCGTGTGGTGACCGTGTCCCATGTGGTACTTGGGACGGCCTGTGCTAAACACTATTTGTGGTTCATCCGAAACTCAAATGCAGCTGGCACCGCTGATGGCCTGGCACCTGGAGGGTCAGAGCGGGGCCAGGGGAGGGGGGGGCCCGCAGCCCGCTGACCCTGCAGGGCCTCCTCCCCAGCGGCCCCCCCCTCCAGGGCGGGTTCTCAGGTGCCAGGCGCGCGTGCGCAGGAATGACCCAGGTGTACAGGGGGCATGGCCCGCAGACAGGAAGCCAAGGGCCCCTGTCGGGGCTCCCTGCTTGTTTCCTGAGGTCAGTGCCCCGGGGGGGCCCAGGGCAGGCGTGGGATGTGGGGGTTCGTGTCTGACTCAGGGCTGGCCTGGTGTGACAACCCCCTGGGCATCTTCACCCCCTCCTGTGGCCAGTGGGAAACACAGAACATTCTGGAGAACAGCGTGGGGCACTAACCCCAAAGCAGCACCCACATCTGAACGTGGCCCCGTGGCCTCCCTGTGACACGCAGGGAGCAGCACACGCAGCCGTCAGACAACCGTCTCTGTGGGACCACGAGGCCTTGCTGTCGAGTCCAGAGGCAGGCGCTGTGGGGACACACGGGTGTCGCGACAACCCCTGGGGGGCACAGGACGGGGACGCAGGACCCTGCCGATCTAGCCCGCCTCGCCAGCTCCTCCGGGGCTCGGCAGGGCGCACGGCCACAGGCCGCCTGGACAGCCAGGCACGCCTCGCCACGCTCGTCCCAGCAGTTCACGGGATGTTCTCCTCGTCCACCGAGCGGGGGACAGAGAGCACCCCGGTGTGCCCGCTCAGCTTCTGCGGCCGGCCGGGGCCAGCTCCAGGGAGGGGGGCCCAGGGGCAAGGCCACCTCCCTCCACTCGGGGGCACACGCGCCACTTCTGCACAGGGCCGGACCCGGGCGCGCGCCTGCCCAAGCCGCGGACCCGTCCGTGGGGTAAGTTGCGTCCAGATCCTAAGCCCACGAACCAGCCCTGAGCGACACCGGTGACCGGAGCAGGGTGGCTGGGGACGCGGCCACGAGGGGCGTGGGGGCCCGAGAGGGGGGCAGGGACGCCGTGGCAGCCGTCCCCCACCTCAGCCACACAGGCAGCACAGCAGCGGTGTGGGCGGGGCTGGGCGGAGAGGGCCCTGCAAGGCTGCTCTCCATGCAGAGGCCTCCCCCCTGCTCCCTGAACCCCCTCTGCTGGGCTTGGACCCAGTGTTTACACGGACGCTTCCCGCGGCGGCTCACGGACGGCCTGTCCGACAGCAGTGACCCCTCACCTAGGATCACTTCAACCAGGGGGGCTGCCCTTGGGGTCCCTGTGTCACTTAAGGGGCACAGGCAGCGGTGACCAACCGGGGGGGGGGGGGGGAGAGGTGGACCAGCTCCCTCACTACACGCCTGTCCCCAGCGCCGGACCATGATCACCAAGGCCCACGAGAACCATCAGATGACGCCCCGCCCCCGCCCCGGGCAACGTGGCCCAGCCCAGGTGAGGGGCTCCGCCACCCCGCTGCCCAGGGGGCTCTGACCCCATGGGGCATCCACCTGGCCCACCCTCCCCACGCCTTCCTGAGAACGCGGCAGCACTCCGCAGGCAGGGCTCGGGGGCCTGGGGGGCAGGACAGAAGCTGGACGTGACTGCAGAAAGTGCTTGTTGCCAGAAGGTAGGACCCCTGGGGACCAGACCTGAGTTTCCAGAAGCCCAGGGGCTGGAGCAGCTCAGGCCTGCAGAGGGGAGGAGAGGGGGAGGCAGGGAAAAAGGAGAGAGAGACGTCCCCACCACCCACCTGTGCCCAGCTTGCTGTCCCCTGCAGGGACCTCGGTGACTAGCATACAGTAGGTGCTCAATAAACGCTGACAAACAAGAAAGTCCCCCAGCACAGGAGCCCAGACCTGTGTGAGGGGGAGGGGCAGAGGCACCGCCTCACCTTTGGCAGAGACAGGACACCTGTGACACACAGGACATTTATTGGGCCCGCAGAGGTCAGAGCCGCCTGTATGTGTGTGGACAGCGACAGGGAGGACACTGAGGCGGGTGCCTCGGCAGGTGTCACTGGCGGCACCCACCCAGACTCGGGACAGGTTCACGAGGGATGCTCTAAAGAACAGAGACGCCGGGCCATCCTGGACCCTCTGAGCCAGGACCTGGGGCCTCCAGAGGGGCCGCTGGGGGCCTGGGGGTCCAGGGAGGGCAGCACGTGGGCCGTGGTCCTGCCTGAGGCCGTGAGGCCCACAGGCCCCTCCTCCCGGGACCTGGGAGAGGGGGGGGCGGCACCGAGGGACAAAAAGTAGCACCCGCTGGGCCAACAGGCACCGACCTGTGGCTTCGGGCCCCGTCCAGCGACGGGGCACCGACCCTGGCTGAGGAGGCCCGGAAGGCCGGTGAAGGTCGCCGGGAGGGCCGGGGGCCCCGTCAGGGGTAGCTGAGCGGCACCCGCCGCCAGAGCCCCCCACACAGGCAGTTCTTGATCCA
The DNA here is from genome assembly GCA_004023785.1 of Mungos mungo. Classification (NCBI taxonomy): domain Eukaryota; kingdom Metazoa; phylum Chordata; class Mammalia; order Carnivora; family Herpestidae; genus Mungos; species Mungos mungo. The sequence goes on along the minus strand of PISW01012429.1, from coordinate 25,656 downwards.
GCGCTGTTCCCACTGTTTGACAGCCGTGGTCTTGTTGGGTGACCGGAGCATGGTGACACAGCCGCACCTGCGGGCAGGGCCGGGGGGTGAGGCCGGAGGGCTGGCCTCCCTCCTGCCGCCGGGCCTTCACACCCCAGAGCGCTGAGCTAGCTCCTCCACACCTTTCTGTCCCGGCCCGGGCATCGCCCCTCAGCCCCGTGAGTGGACTGAGGGGGGCTTGGGGGTCTCTGAGTCCCGGCCCGGCCGCTCCCCAGCAGCGTGACCCTGAGGGCCGGAACCTGCCATCTGGGGTGGTGGGGCAGCAAGCGGGGCCACACTGGCAAAGCGCCCAGGCCTCGTCTCTGCTGCCGTTGGGTACGGGGAGCTCCCCCGGGGCAGGATCAGGCTGCGTGTCCCCCAGGCCCCTGCCCCCCACTGATGCCCCAGGAGAGGCGCTCAGGGCCTCCCAAGGCAGCCTCGGCCCTCACGGGACCCCCTGGTGTGCCCGCCAGGTGGCCACGGCCAGTGTCCCCAGGGGGCCACGGGCCTGGGCGGGGCCGCGCGGGGGGGCCCTCACCGGGTGCAGGCCTTGCACTCCTCCGTGGGGTAGGCTCCCAGGTGCAGCCGCCGCAGGTGGTCGATCTTGGGCTGGCCCGGCGCCCTGGTGGACAAGGGAACATGTGAGGCGCACACACGCCAGACACGGGTGATCTCCGACGCGTGCCCTCTGCCCCAGACTCGGCAGCACTGGAAAGCTCTAGACGCCACCGGGGGAGCTGGGCGCTGGGCGGGGCTGTGCTGGTGTTAAATGTGTTTGAACGTCTCCAAAACAAATTTGAAATCTCTTTGTGATCAGCCTCCTCTTTCCTTAAAGTTTTTTCTGAAACCCAAACGCAAACGATTCAGGGGGTCCCTCCCACCGCAGCACAAGAAGGAAGATGCCACAAGGGGGTGGAGCCCAGTGCCTAGAGCGTTTCACCCAAAGGGGGCCCCAGGGTGCTGATTTTCTTCCTCTGGCTCGTCCACCATTTCTGAAATTTCCACCCAAAGTAACGGACTCTGTGGAGAATTCACGGTCTCTTCATCACGGGAGCATCCGAAGCGGGGACGCAGGGTCGGGGACCGCACTTCCTCGCCTGAGGAGTGGGGACAAACTCGGGAGCACGGCCTCAGCGCGGCTTTGGTGGCCGGGCCTGCGCATATGGGAGTCCACGCAGGGATGACCCGGCCCTCAAGGCCACACCCACGGCACTCCGCGCAGGGGTGACGCGCCAGGAGCAGGAGAGCAGGACAGCCAAGTACAAAGATAGACCGAGGAGGCGGGGGTCATGGGGACGTCTCTTGGGGACAGCATTGAGGGGGGACCCAGAAGGCGGCGCCACGCACGCACCTGGCGAGGCCGTCCGGCGGCCCGGGGGGCAGGGGCGGGGCCGAGCCGAACTGCAGGCGCAGGGGCTGCTTGGGCTGCAGGCGGCTGGCGAGGCCGTCGCTGACGGGCAGCCAGTCCAGGCTGGGCACGAGCAGCTGGCTGGGCAGCAGGCAGCACTCGTCCACCAGCGCCTCGTCCGGCTCGCTCGCGGGGCCCTCGTCGCGGCCTGGGGGGGGGGGGACCACGGGGACCCCTGCTCAGTGGCCTGCCCAGATCACTGCCCGCCGGGGGACCCAGGGGAGGGGACACCGAGGCCTCCTTGGAGCCCAGAGCAGTGGCTCCAGGCTCTACCCTGACCTCTGGGGGGTGAGGACCCACTTATTCATCTACCAAGTACGCGGGGAGCACTGGGTGTCCTTCCAAGAACACGGCCAGCCTGAAACACGTGACCTGGTGACACGCGACAAGCAAACAGCCTGTGTCGGGGGCTGGGGACCAAGACCCTTTGAGCTGGGGGAGCCCGCATCTGGGGAGCAGCTGTCTCGGCCTGGACTCGTATTTTGGTGGGGGGACGAGAGCCGCGGGCGGGAGTCTCACAGCAGATCCAGAGCTTGGTGAGCAGGCGGAAGAGCAGGGACATGCTGTCCTGGGTGTCCGAGGTGGCTGTGTACACGGGCAGGCAGCTGGGCTTCAGCAGGCCCCAGATGCGGATGACCACCATCAGCTCCCGCAGCAGGCCCAGCGAGGGGCCGTCGCGGAGGAAGCTGTGTCCCGGCCGCAGCGGGGAGCCCTGCGGGGAGGTGCGCTGGCTCACGTGGCTGAGGCTGGGCCGCGTCCCCGGACCCCGGCCTCCCGCCCACAGCCGGGGCGTCCCGGGCACTGGGCCCCTGGCTTTCCTGACGCACGACGGGTGACTACAGCTCCTGGACGCCAGGGAGTGCCAGGAGGAGAAAGGGTAGCGGCCACCCATGGCAGCTAGTATGTGCAGGGGTGGGGTGGGGCCGGAGATGCAGCCAGCAGAGCACAGGGCTCCCTGCCCACGGGCTCTGGGGGCCGGGAGGGGCGTGGGGAGGGCCGCACCTGGTTGGGCAGGCTGGCCAGCAGGTAGAGCACGAAGTCGCCCACCCACTGCAGCAGCTGCTGGAGCGCCTGGAGCGTGTTCATGTCCAGGACGAACTCCTCCGTCTTGAGGTTGATCATGACCTTGTCGATGTCTGGGAGCAGACAGGCGGTCAGGCCCGGCCTCAGAGGGAGCACACACAGGGGCTGCCAACGGAGCCCAGGAGCGCCCCCTGGGAGCTGGGCCCTGGGTGGGAGCGGCCCACCAGGCTGGGCCCCTGCAGCCCCTCTGGCCCTGGCGCCCCCGGGGGCGGCACCCACCCGCGTCCGTGATCTTGGCGCAGACCTCGGTCAGCCGGTCGCCAGGACTCTTGTCGGGTGTGTTGAGGAAGTGGGGGCGCAAGAGGGACTTGAGGGTGGAGCTGACGGCCACAAGGAAGAGCTTGGCGTGGTAGTCGCACACACGGGCCACCGTGCAGGGCGACAGCTTGCACAGCGAGGCCTTCATGGCCAGGATCCGGGTGGACAGGACCTGGGTGGACGGGTGGCGTGAGCTGGGGGCCCCTGAGGGGCCGGGGAAGCAGCTCTCGCCGGCGCAGGGCCCCCCCCCCCCCAGCCCCGGGCCCCGGGCCACCTGCTGCAGGGCGGCGTTCTGGCGCGCGTACTCCTCGTGCAGCCCCTCCACCAGGCTCTGCACCATGCCGGGCCGCACGTGCAGCAGTGTGTCCCACCAGTCGTAGCCGGTGACCATGCAGTACTCCAGCAGGAACAGCAGGTGCCGCAGGGCCAGGCTCATGTCCAGCGCGTGGCCCATGGACGGCGAGATGCGAAGCATGCTCAGCTGCAGGGGGCGGGCAGGGGAGCGCTGGAGACCCAGGCCGCAGCCTGCCTCGCCACACCCACGGGGGTTGGGGGTGGGCGGGCCTGTCATTGGGCTGAGTGGCAGGTGCGAATCCACCCAAGGGCCGAGGGGTCTCTGCAGAGACACAGACCCTGTTCTCCAGAAGTGGAGCCCCTCAGGCCAGGCCAGCTGGCACGCCACACGGACAGGGAATGGAGGAACAGGCACGCCTGGCCGGCCGTGAGAGTGTGTGCCGCCCGCGCCGTCCGCCAGGCCGAGGCCAAGTATCCGGGGAACAAGGAGCACTCGCCTACGCTTACGGGCGTCACCAGAGTTATTCTAGGAATTCTACATGAACAGCCACCACGCCGACGGCCCGGCTGGCTGAGCACCTACTATGCGCCACAGACCTTGCTGGAACTTTGCTCACGGCCACGCAGGCGACGACCTCGGGCCACCAGGCAGCAAGGAGGCAGCTCTGACGCTTACCTTCCCGTGGTTGTCGATGCCAACCAGGGCCAGAGAGGTCCAGGAGAGCTGCATGGCCTTGAAGTGGACGGCGGGGCCGGTGGTCCGGGGGCGCTTGATGGCCGGCTCATCCGAGGAGCGCGGGGCCGCGGAGCTGTAGAAGACGGCCATGCTCTGCAGTGACAGCCGGTGCACGATGTGGACGCTGCCATCGTGGAAAGCCAGCGCCAGCCCTGCAGGCCAGAGCACGGCCGCTCAGCCGCGTGGGGCGCCCGCCAGCCCCCGACGTGGGGGGGGGCTGCCCAGGGCAGAGGCGTGGCCCCAGGCCGCCCACAGCCCACCAGCCATCCCCACAGCAGCTCTCTCCTCGTCCTTGGCTGACAACCCCAGAATCAGCGGGTGTGGCTCATGTGGGCAAACAGGCTCCTCCCCGGGCGACCGTGGGAGGGGCCAGTGGGCCCAGAGGCCCCGGAGGCCCAGGAGACACATGGGCCTCGTGGTGGGAAAGGAGAGCAGAGGCCTAAACACCATGACCGATGGGCCCCAGGGTCAGGGCACCCTAGGGGTCCTGACTCACTTGCGGTCGGGATACCCACGACTGAGCGGACGGACACCTGAAGCGCCACAAGGGGCGCTGCCCACCTGAAAATCCACCTGGAGTTCCCAACCTGGTCCATACTGACGGCTAACGGCCCTGTCCACCTGCGTCAGCTAGCCTCCGGGCCCGGGAGCGTGCGGGGCCCTGGAAGCAGGGCTGCCTGGAGAACAGGGGCCCCCACCCTGAGCCCCCTGCCCCAGCTGTACCGAGGCCGGGGTAGAACTGAGTGTCGCTGGCCACCTTCAGGTCAGTGTTGGTCAGCGAGATGGGCAGCTTAGGCAGTGCCACGGCGGACACGCGGTCTAGGTCGTTGGTGGCTGACAGGATCCGCCACTTGAGGATCATGGGCTGTTTGTCACCAACTGCAAAGGGGGCCGGGGGAACCGGGAAACAACAGAATGAGAAATGCCACATGGCGGAACCCCCAGGGGACGCGCCCGCCCCAGCACCCGTCTCCAGCCCTGCACTAAGGACCCAGCCCCGGCTCGGCCGCTCAGAGCCCTCCGCAGCCCAGCCAGCGGAGCGGTCCACGGCAGGCGCGTGACACACGTGGACCCCCAGTCCTGCCCCAGGGCCTCGCCGGACCGGGAGCCGCGGGTGGTCGGAGCGCTGCACTCCCCCAGCACAAGCCCTCGTGCCCCGGCCAGCTCACGCTGCGTTTTCCTGTGACAGGACAGGCTTGGGAGGAGCCCAGCTCGGCCCGCCCAGGGCTCCAGCTGGGCAGTCAAGGAGCCACAGATCTGTGCCCCCTGCACCCACGCCCTCGGCGTGGTGATGGACCTCCCAGCTGGTAGGGTGGATTCCGGGAGCCCAGGCGCGGCCAAACGTGATGCGGGCAGACGCGGCGAGGACCGCCAGGACGCACCAGGGCAAGCCCGCAGGGACGCGCGGCCGTGGCGGGGGCTGGTGCGCGGCCGGCGCTGGCCGGGAAGGAGCGGCGGAGGCGGCGCCCCCAGAACCGCCGGGCTCAGGCGGCTGCGGTAACCCGCTGCCCACCTGTCTCGGGAGCTCTGCTCTGAGCGGCTCGTCACAGCGCCTAAAGCTGCGGCAGACCCAAGGCCCCCGGGGGAAACTGAGGCCGAGAGCACCGAGACTGCCTGAGGCCAGATCCGAAGCGGACGACGTGCACACAGCACCTGCGGGCCAGCGGTCACGCCGAGCACTGCGCCAATGCCACGGGATGCTGTGGTCAGGCTGGCCCTGGGGCTGGTCACCCTCTGCACGGGGACACAGGGACCGTGCAGACCTGCGTGCCCTGCCCACCACACATGGTCACGCCGGCCACCAGCTACGAGTTCGCTCAGGACGCGGTGGCCCCTGCAGCGGGCAGCTTATGTGAGCCCCCCATGGGGGCCGCGGCCGCGGGGGCCTCCTGACACGGCCCCATTAGTGGTTCCCGCGGAGCGGCCTCCCGGGCAGCCAACCGCTCCAGGGTCCATTAGCGCTCAGCAGCAGGGAGCCCGGCTCCGGGCTGCTGGAAATCCTCGCTAGCTGTGGGCCCCGGGGGGCCTTCACCGCCTCTGAGCCGCAGGCGGTGAAATCAAGTGGCTTTTCTGACTTCGCAGTCATAAAAGGCCGGGCCAGCACGTCCCGGGCTCTGTTGGGGAGCGGGGACAGTCCTGGGGGAGGCTGGTGCCATCTGGAGCCCTCGGAGGCTCCACAGTGAGTGGAGCGAGGGGGGGCCTTGGGGTATGTCCTGGGGAAACTCAGTCACCTCCTCCGGGCTTCCGCCCCATAAACCCGGGTTTCTAGAGGGTTCTGTTGTTAGGATTAAGTGTCCTCTGTGGCCCAAGGCACTGTGTACACCCCCAGCCCTGCTGTTCTGCTTGGTCGCCCCCCTCTGCTCAGCCCGCTCTAGCTCCTGGCCTCGTGCCCCAGGACCTTTGTGCCGCAGTTCCCGCAAGCTGGCATGTGCTCCCTGCAGGAGGCCTGCGGGTGAGGCAGTCAGGCAACCGGCCCCAGACGCCTGGGCAGGACCGCGCCTCTCTGGCCTCGGGACAGGAGCGGGGACTCACCCACGGGGGAGATCTGCTGGAAGACGTTGTTCACGGGCAGCCCCTCCTTCCGCAGAGACCAGCACTCCACGATGCTGCTCGTCTGGCCGGATGCGCACAGGAGCACCTGCGGCGGCCGCGGGTCAGGGGGGAGGAGCGGGGGCAGGCGGCCCGGGGCGGGGGCGGGGGCCGCACGGCTCACCTGCTCGGACATGTCGCGGGCCAGGAACCGGAGGTGGGTGATGGCGGGGAACTTGTCCTTGCGGGTGAGGTCGGTGGTGCAGCGCATGAAGAGCGAGGGCAGGATCTCGGTGTCGATGCGGCACTTCTCGCTGACCACGCTCACGCACACCTTGTAGAACTGCACCGGGGAGGCGCTGCTGCCGTCCGCCGTGGCCACCACGATGTTGCCGCCGCCCGTGAAGGCGATGTCCGCCAGGGCCACGCGGCCGCGCAGCCGGCACAGGCTCTCGGTCGCCGTCAGCACCTGCCCGCTGGGCTTGAGCAGGGCCACGGTGACCAGGCCGCTGACCGTCACCGCGATCCAGCCCTCCATAGGCTTCCCGCCAAACAGCGTGAGCGACGGCGAGAACTTGACTCGGGAGAACTTCTCCCCGAAGCTGGAGGCGCCCGACTGAGGGCGAGAAGGGAGCACGGGCTCAGCCTGCTGCCGAGCTGGCCCCAGCTGAGGCCGACGCGGGCGGATGCCCTGCCCGGCCTTTAGGGGTCTGCCCTTTGTGACCTGACAACCCCCCCACCCTCCGGGTACAGAAGGGGAATTCTGGGACATTACGGAAGCAACACGTGTGCTGGATGCTGAGAAGAGCCGCCAACTGAACGGGCGGCTCACTGCGAACAAGGGCACCGACAGCCTTGTGGAAGCAGGAGTTGGGCCGGGACTAGAAAAATCAAAGGGTGCTGGTGGGGGGGGGGGGGGGGGGGGGCGTGGTCTCATCTACCCGCACAGCAAGCGCCCACCTTCTCCACGTGCAGCGCCAGCTTCACACCATTGTGCAGCCACGACAGCGCCACGATGGGGTCCCCCTCCACCGCGCTGCCCACGGAGCTCTCCCAGCTGTTGGCCAGGTGGTCCGCCATGCTCCAGCACTTGATCTGCCCGTCGGCATCAGCCGACAGGAGCCGGGAGCCTGTGGGAGGCACCCGGGCACTGCAAACCGGGCAGGGGCAGGAGGCGCCGCGTGCTCGCGGCCTGGGAGGAGCAAGCCGGTGGAGGGAGAGCCGGGGAGAGCCATAGGGGGTGTTCACGGGGGCATGGGGAATGTAAGGAGCACTGCCCACAAAGCTACAGGCTGAGGGTTCGAGTCCCAGCTGCGGACTCTGGGGACATGACCAGGAAGAGACAGAGTGCATCACACGGAGATTCAGATCAAGGGAGAGCATGACCGTCTCCCTCAGTCACGCGGCACCACCCACCCCCGGGCCGGCCCTCACCTGACTGGTCCCACTCCAGGCAGGTGATGGCCTCGCTGTGCTCTGAGTTGACAGAGTGCACATCCCAGGGGTGCTCGGTATCCAGGATGTGTATCATGCGCGTGAGGTCTGCGGGGGCAGCACACAGTCAGCAGGGCAGCGAGGACACCAGCTCTGGCGACCGCAGGAGGGCTCAGGGAGGAATCCAGTGGCCACGCCCCCCACGGGGGAGTCAGGGGCGTCTGCTGCTGACCACACAGTCAGCCCGTGTTCCCTCTGGAAACCAGCGCAGGCCTGTGACCTTGCTGCTGGCGCCGTGGTGGTTTTAAGAGAGACACAGAAAGGAGAACAGGGAGAAAACGATCCGAGTGCTAACGATGGGCATCTCTCCACAGCTTTCCCCCTCGTTCGAAATTTCTCTGCTTTTCTAATTTTTCTTCTAACAAACACTTGTTAGCCAAACACTGGAGGGAAAACCCGCCGCAGCTAAGTATCTTAGAAGCTTTCAAAAGCACAACAGTAACCCGGACCGTCTGGAAGCCCTAGTGGACCACGCACCCCTGCCTGGATCTGCCCGCAAGGGTGAGTGCAGCACCCGGTGATGCGGAGGACGGCGCCTGGCCTTGGCACACCTGGGAGGCTGGCATCCTCACCACCCCGCTATGGATGAGAAAAGCTGGAGAGGGCCCACATGGGTGAAGGGCGGCCCCCGGGCAGGCCTGGCGACCCAGAGTTCCCCCAGGCACACACAGGGGTGGGGCTGGGCTGGGGCTGAGGAGGTACACACCCTGGTCATCATTTCGGAGGTCGGTGGTGAAGGCAATGAGGTTACGGCAGGACCAGGCACAGGCCAGAGGCACCGAGGGGCAGTGGGTGCTCTTGGGCCATCTCTCCCACTCGCAGACGTAAGCCAGATCCATTGTGCCACACGCCACACCCTGAGGACGGTCACCAGCTCCTGAGGGAGGGGGGACTGACTTGTCATTGACATTCACCGAGTTCCATGCTGGGCACGGGGTTACCACAAGGACTGAAAGGAACACAACCAACTCCCTGCCCTGGGTCTCCTGTGCTGTGCGAGTGGAGCTGCATTTTAAACACGGGGAGCCAGCATCTGAGCCCAGGTGTGAGGGAGCAAGGCATGTGGATGTCTAGGGGAAGGTCACTACGGCGGAGGGAAGAGCAAGAGCAAAGGCCCGGAGGCTGGGCGGAGCCTGGGGTGTTCAAGGAGTGGCCAAGCGGCCCAGGCAGCTAGAGCAAATGAGGGAAGGGGAGGGGCCGGAGGTGAGGAGGGTGGGCTGTGCGGGCGCTGGAGGGCTTCACTCTAGTGGGAGGGGAGCCCGCGGTGGGCGGCGAACTATTTACACTTGAGCAGGTCCCTCCGCTGTCGGGAGTGCACCCCCAGGCGTGGGGCAGAGGAGAGTGCACTGGTCCTAGGAAGCGTGAGCAGAGGTCGGGCCTGGGTCCATCCTGGAGGAGGAGGCCCAGAGAAGAGGGGCAGAAAGACGCGCCCGGGGCAGGACTCGCTACGCCCCACAACGACAGTGCTCTACACGCAGGCACCGAGTACAGTTTACTTCTTTCTCAGGAGTCCGATCAGCTCCTTTTCTCTGAGTCACGACCCCCACCCAGGTCCGGCTACGTCTTTGAGCCCCGACCAGGGAATTGACCAGGGACACCAAGGCCCCGCCCACAAGGCCCCCAAGTCTAAGTTCTGCCCCCAAAGCCCCTGTTCCCACCCCGTACAAGCTTTCCTTTCCAGAACCCTCTCCCAGTTTGCCCCTTGAGCGCCCAAGCCCGACCTAAGCTCTCGGCCTCCACCCCAGGGACCTCCAAACCCTTCGCCGGCCAGGCCCTACTACCGTGCACGGGGGCCTCCTGGTCCCACCGCTAAATGCCCGTCCCCAGGCCGCGCTCGGCCCCCAGTTCGCGCCCCCAGCTCCGCGCCACCCCGCCACAAACCCCAGGCCCCGCCCAGCGCCCCCGCCGGCCGCGCGGCCGGCGCCCTCGGAACCGGGAGGCCCCGCCCCCTCCGGGCTGCATTTCCCCCGCCCCGGCCGCGGGCGCCGCGCGGAGGCTGGCTGTCCCCTGCGGGCCCCGCAGCCCGGCGCTCACCAGGCCGGCACAGGCGCCAAGCCGAGCAGGCGGCCGCGGCCCGGAGTCGCCCTAGCTCTCCGGCTCCGGCGCCGCCATCTTCCCCGAGAGCAACGAGTCGCCCGCGCAGCGCGGCCGCTTCCCAGAGGCTTCTGGGACGGCGGCGATTCCGCCCCGCTTCCGGGATATTTGCATACGATTCTTAATAGAGTCCCAGCGGCCACCTGAGTTATATTTGGTGGAACAAGAAGCACTTTCTCAGCTTCAGTGAGTGATCCCATTTGATTGCACTATAAGTTGTATGAACATAGGAAAAAAATGGATCACTGCTCTTAAGGGAACTCACCCTTTGTGAAAAGGCATTTTTTCTGGGCTCTATAAATGCCGCTCGGCTGAGTTGGGAGTTCGTGCTCGCTTCGGCAGCACATATACTAAAATTGGAACGATACAGAGAAGATTAGCATGGCCCCTGCGCAAGGATGACACGCAAATTCGTGAAGCGTTCCATATTTTGCTTCTCATTTGACCCCCGTGGGTGGGGAGACGGAGGCACCACTCGTGAAGGAAGGGCCTTTCTCCCGATTTTCAGGTTCCCCGGGGAGGCCGGGGCGGGGGGGTGCGAAGTGGCTGCGGCTTCGGGACCGGACCCCAGTCCCTGAGCCAGCCGTGTGGGCTTCCGCCTGCTGAGTGGGCCGCACACCGAGGCGCCCCGAGCTGGGTTTCAGGGAGTCAGCCCGAGAGAGGGAGCCAGCTCTGCGCAGAAACACAGGCTGAGCTGGGGGATCCTGGAGCTCACAGTTGAAAACCCCACAACGATGGGGGAGCCTCAGAGAGACCCAGGGCTGCGAGGGCCAAACCTGGAACGTGAACAGGATAAATAATAGTGGGTTGTTGACCGAACTAGAATGTAAATTCTCATGTGTCCCAAATGGTTCAACAAGTGAACACCTGGGGGAGAGGAGACAAACATCTGACCTCCAGGAGGTGGCTCCCAGCCCTCGGGGTGGGGGACACAGCAACGCCTTCCTGCCAGCAGTGTGGCGGGGCATGAGACCCACCAGCACACCCGTTGGGGAGACCAGGGTCAACGTCAGCAGTGAGGAGCCTCGTGGACAGCAATGAGCTGAGCAAGACAGTCCCCTCAGAGCCTGAGGCCTGGCTCTCAGCGGAACTCCTGGCCAGGTGTGTCCGCAGGACACCAGCTAGTCCCAGAAACACACAGGGAGGCCACACGAAGACGGAGACAGGCGCTGGAGTGAGGTGGCCGCAGGCCAAGGACACCAGGAACCCCCAGAAGCCAGAAGAGGCAAGAGGGACGCTCCCCTGGAGCTTCACAGCCCTGCCGCAGGTTGGGTTGGGACTTATGGCTCCCAGGAGTGGGATAAAAGAAAGTCCTGTGGTTTTAAGCTGCAACTGGGACACTTTGCTCTGGCCGCCCCAGGATGGTCACAGAGGGGACGCTTTGCTCTGGCCGCCCCAGGATGGTCACAGAGTGACTTTGGATGGCGGGCGGCTGGGAAATGGCGGAGCTGGGGTTTGAACCTGGGTACCTGGGAAGGGCACGAGCCAGGCTCCAGAAGTGGTGGCCTCAGTGCTCCCAGCAGCACCTCCCTGTGCACCACCTCACTGGGAGGCTTCATCCTGGAGGCCTGTAGCCCTCAGTGACCAGGACCCAAGCACATCATGAGCACCTTTTGTGCCCACCCCACCCCACCCCCGCACTGTGCCCCCTGGCCCTGCCCCCAAGGAAAACCCCACAGCTGGAGACCAGAGCACCAAAAATTTATTGAACTCTCCACTTTTCCCAAAGCACAACTAGGCACGCGCACATACACACACACACACACACGCACACACACACACACGGGAGGGGGTCCCTCAGCCCTGCTCTTGTGGGACATGCCAAGGTAGCCAGTGAGAGGTCACCCCAAGGCAACAGGCCAGAGCTGGGCTAGGGAAGGGGCAAGGGGCCACGGGCTGGGGACAGGACAGTCCTAGGGCAGAGGCTTCTGGCTGGAAGTCGCAGTCCCCCAGGATGAAAGGAGGAGGTATGTGGAGCAGATGGAGCCCCAAGAGCCACCAGAAGTCACAGGGAGGAGGAGAACACATGTTCCAAAGCGGTGGCAAGTGCGGCCTTCACGAAGCAGCCCGTCCTAGGCTGTGGGGCACGCGCACACGTTCACGCACGCGGCAGAACACGCCTGGAAAGAGGGCGAAGCCCCAGAGACACCCCCCCAACATCCAAGCCAAAAACTGGGAGGGGGAGCTAAGCAGGGACTGGAACAAAGTCCCCCGATTTATCAATTGGGGCAAGTTTTTGGTTTTTCTTCCCAGAAGGGAAATTTAAAAATCTACAGCAAATAATGCCAAATTCATTAAAAGTTTTAAAAACCCAGCCTGTCACTCCTTGCTTAAGCTTCAGACGGGGCCAAAAAAGCCGAACGAAGAAGGAACACGGAAGTGACCAGGCCGAGTCCCCTTGCTCAAATACAAGTCCCTGAGCGGGGAGCTGCAAGGCCAGGACAGCCTAGGGTCGGGGGCCCAGGCCCCCGTCTATCTGGGAGAGGAGGACGGGGAAAGGGTCAGAGTGACAGCCACCCCAGGGGAGAAGCACGTCTACAGGGACAAATCCTCCAAATAATAAAGATACTTCAGGGAATGGCACGGGAGGTCCGGGCGCGGGCGGCGGGGAGGCGGGGGTCCGGGCACGGGGAGGCGGGGGCGCGGGGGCGCGGAGCGGCCATCAGCTGCGCTGCTCTAGGTACGCAGACAGGAGCAGCCCCGGTGGCAGGAAGTCCAGGTGACGATTGCTGACCTTCATCTGCCTCTTCCCTTCCAGGTCGGCACCTGTGCGGGGCCCGGGGACAACGGTGAAGAAGGGCACACGAGGTCACCGCCTCTACCCCTGCGCTGGGAGCCGCTGCCTCCGCATCAGGGCCCGGGTGGCCCACCCCCCACCCCCCACCCCCCACCTCCTTTCGCTCCCGAACCTGAACCCGCTATGCCCACCCGGAGCTCATTCGTCTCCTCCCCTCCTGCCCATCTTGCCAGGGCCCCTCCTCCTCCGTGGGCGGGGCCTGGCCCAGCTCCCGCGGGGAAGCACCCCCAACCCAGCCCCCTCAGTCCCAAGTCTGTGGGAACAAACGGAAGGTAGCTTGGGAGGGCCGGCCCCGGGTTGCTATGGAAACCGTCTCCTCAGCAACCCCAGGCAGAAAGGGGGCGGGGCAGAAGAGCAAGGAGTGGGGACACCCAGACCCAGCACCCCCCCCCTCGCGAGGACTCTCCCTGGGGGGCGGTGTCCTGAGAACTCCCCATGGGAAAAGCGGAGACCCAGGCCCCGGGGGGGGGGGGGACTTGCGGAAGTCACCTGGGCGGCACAGTGGAGGGGGGCTGCATCTCATCTCGGGGTCCCCGGATGCCCACGCAGGCCCCTCTCTCCCCGCGGCCCTGAGGATGCAGACCAGGGGGCATCACCCGGCATGGGGCCCGGTGAACTCGCACACAGCCCTTTTCTCATGCTGCCCCTCCTCCTCCAGAAGCCCCCCCAGTACCCTGACCCTGGGTGGCTCTGGCCTTGGTGTCCCTGGGGTGCATCGGCCAGGTGGGGCCCCGAGGGCCGGCAGCACTTACTGGCTGAGATGAGGTCCATATACTGGCAGACGGCATGAAGCAGGAGCCTCTCGAAACTGGAGAGGAACGGAAGTTACGCAGTGGAGAGCCTGAGCCAGTCCCTGGCAGGGCGCACTGGGCTCACCCCCGCCCTGTCACCTGTTGTCCAGCATGGCCGTGTACACGGCCTGGGGTGACACAGAGAAGAACCTCAGCAGCCGCTCCTCCCAGGTCTCCAGAGTTTCCTGCAGGGGAAACAGGTCTAGGGGTGAGGCCAATATGAGGCTGGGGCCAAGCTGTCCACACCCCATGCCCAGGGAAGCCTCGGGAGCCCAAAGCCCAGGGTTCAAATGTGGCCTTTGACCTGCTACATGAAGCTACCAGGCAATGAGATATCCCCACGCTTCTGAACTCCTGTGCCTTCTGCGGTGAACTCCTACACATCCTGCAGTACCCACCACCATCATTGCCCCTGCCTCTCCCACCCTCATGAAAAGCCCATTCCCATCCCAGTTCCTGCATTCCAATCACACTGGCCTGTATATCGCCTTGTCTCCAATACCACCCGCAACGGGTAACAGACTACACCTCACACCACCACCAATTGAGAAAGTGAGGGAAAAAAGATTTAAAAAAAAAAAAAAAAGGCAGGTGGAAAAAGAAGAGGCCCGGCCTGGTATTCACCATGGGGATGCGGCTCCGCTTGAGAACAGTTCTCAGGCGTCGGCTGATGCGCTGGAAGCACTCACGGGGTGTGTAGGCTGGGTCCTCTGCAAGAGTTCCGGCAGTGGGGCAGCTGCGGGAGCCAGCCCCTGGCCTGCCCCCCACACCGGCTCCTCCCCACCTGTTTCCTGATACCGCCCATATGCCAGGCTCCTCCCCACGCCCCTGGGCACCGCCCCCACGCCAGCCCCCACCCCTGTCCCTGGGCACCGCCCCCACACCGGGCTCTTCCCCGGTCCCCCCCCCAGCACCGCCCACACGCTAGGGCTCGTACCCACCCCTTCCTGGGCGTTGCCCGCCCACCAGGCTCCTCCCCGTACCTGGCCCACTCACAAAGGATCGGCTAAGTGTACACCCTCCGCATCTCTGGTGCCCCCAACCTCCCGTCCAGGCCCGCACCTCTCCTTCGGTCTTCCCCGCGGCCAGGCCCCCTCCTCCGGGCCTTGCTCTTGCCCTCGTCCTCCAGGTAGCGGAGCACCCGTTCCTGCTCCTCGCCCGAGCGGTTCATGAAGTCGTTCCAGACCTAGAAGGGAGGCGCGCTGGCCCCAGGCGTCTCCAGCCTCGGGGTCTCCATACAGCCAAAGCGCACGGAGTTGCTCCCGGTGGACACACTGGCCACTACAGGGGACCCGCAGACGCCCCTCTGGCAGGACATATACGGACCAAATATACGGACTCTCGGTCGAGTCCTTCATTCCCAATGGTGGGCGGATGAGTCGGGAGTGCTGGAAAGTTCTGGGGTACGGTGGGAGCTCGGGCTTGGTCTGGGACCCCGAAGAGACAGAGAGGGTGTCCATCAAGGAACCAGAGGGGGCTGGGTGCAGATGGGTGCTCCTGACTGAGGGACCAGCACGGGCCGTGTGTGGCAGTGGCCGTGAGAACGGAGAGGCGGCCGGCGTGGCCGGAGCAGAGGGAGGCGGCGGCGGGGAGGGCGCGGAGCAGAGGGAGGCGCGGGGAGGGCGCGGGCCCCACCTCCACGTAGGTCTCCTTGCTGCAGACCTCTGCGAAGATGCCGGGTGCTGCGGGCGGGGCCAGGTCCCCGTCGTCCGGTCCAGGGGTGCCCCCGTCTGTCTCCAGCAGGGTTAGGAGGTACTGGGCTAGATGGAAACAGATGGTCTCTGGGCTGGGGGTTGGCATTTGGGGCCCCCCAGTCTTAGAAACCCAAGGACCACATTTCCTCCCCTGGCCTCTGGATGGAGGGCCTTCCCGCTCAGGCTCACCCTAGTCTCCCCGCCTCCATGCCCCAGCTGTCCTTCCAGAACTGTCTAGCCTCCAGGTCTGGAGCCCTGTTTCTCCCTGGCTTGTCGAACTCCTATACATCTTTTAAAACCTAGGCTCCAATGCCCTGAGCTGAGCCCAGCGCCAGCATTGCCGGCTCAGGGTCGGGCTCAGGGTAAAGGCACAGACGGGCCACTCTCGCCTGGACCCCAGGAACCCTGGGAGGGGCCCCAGCCCCGGCTCACTGTTCTCCAGGCGCTGCAGGCTCTTCCGCCCCTTGGCCTTGGGCACGAGGTCTGAGTTCCGCACAGCCTGGTTGATGAAGTGCTGCTTCCGCTTGGACGCCGACAGCCTCTTCACCTGGGAGCCGGCTAGCGCGGGCAGGCAGCCCGGGAGGGGCCTGGGGGCCGGGGGCGGGGTGGGGAGGCAGGCCTCAGGGCCGACGCGGGCCAGGACCCTCAGGCAGAGCCCCACCGTGGCCACTCCTGCCTGCTTTCCCTCAGCAACGGACACCCTAGACCCTGAAATCCCATTTTGTCTCCGGGCCAAATCACCCAGGAGGCGGATTAGTAAACTGGGGCTCGGGGAGGAGAGGACGCTGGCCTGAATTCACACACTGGGTGGGTGCTGAAGAAAAGTTCCCAGGCTCCCAGATCTTAACTGCAAGCTGGGGGGACCCAGAGTCTCCAGGATGTGAACCCCGCCCTCCTTTGGGAGTTTCTCAAGAGGCACTTTTTTTTTTGAGACTTTTTAAAGTGTATTTCTTTAAACAACCTCTATGCCCAATGCAGGGCTTGAACTCATGCCCCTGAGATCCAGAGTCACATGCTCTTCGGACTGAGCCAGCCAGGTGTCCCATCAAAAGACTTGATTTAATGGAGCTCCCCCAGGCCAGCAGCAGATGAACCAAGAAACAGCCCCCAGAAGCTCAAGGTGCTGGCCAAGCCTGTCTGTCTCCTGTCCCTGGGGTCCCCCTGAAATGTGCCCCCCTCGGAACTAATCTGCTGTCCTCCAAGCAAATGGCATTAATGCGGAGATGGATTAGCAGCGTGATGAGGCCTCTCACTGGGGAACCAGGGCCAGCTGCAGACACGGCGGGGGGGGGGGGGGGGGGGGGGGGGGGGGGGGGGGGGGGGGGGGGGGGGGGGGGTGCTAGATGGAAACACCCCGGCGAGGAGTTCCGGCCTCCCAGGCCAGCCCCTCACAAGCCCCAGACCCCGCTGGGGGCTGCACAACCCTCACCCCTCGGGGCAGCGGTGGACTCTGACCGCCCTCTGTCTGCTCCAGCCACAGGGCGTCCTCACCGCCCCTCTGGCGGTGTCACACACAGTCCCGCCCACAGGCCCGTGTCCCCTGCCGGGGGCTCGCGCCCCCAGCCTCTGCGTGGCTCACTCGCTCCTCTCCTTCGGCTCTGTTCTAACCTGTCAGGGAGACCCTGGCCCCCACATAACGCGCCACTGCTCTGTCTTACGGATCAGCGTGGGTGGCCCGCCTCGTCCAGTACACTGAAGCCCCCGGCAGACTCACACACCGTGCCTGGCTCCCAGCAGGTGGTCCCAAAACTGACTGCCAGGTCAGTTCTCAAAATAATCCCACAATTCCCAAACTGAGTAGAACCCGGAGTCCAAAATTACCCCCAAACTTTCCTGGTACCCAATGTTCCCAAGACACAAATTAAGAACAGAAGTGTGGCCTCTCTCCTCCAAGCCACCAGCAGGCTCTAGGAAACCACGAAACTCCAGGACTGGGGCGGAGACAGGGCCAGGAACGGGCAGCACTCCTCCGGTTCATCCATATGTAAAAAGTGCGCCCAGCCTTAAGCATCTGTACTCCACAGAAGGGCCGTTACGTCTTGATCAAAAAGCAAACAGGCCGATAGACTCAGCACTCCGTGGCTAAGTTTCTGCCAAGCCCCCTGCTGCTGTCTGACGGATAAACTCACACACGCACGAGTCCCCATCACCAGGAGCACACGGCAGAGGTATAGTCTGGGTCCTGCAATCTCAGCCCTGAGTTCAAATCCTGGCTAGGGTGCTTCACTGTGGAACCCAGAGCCTCGGCTCACGCTCTGCAAACTGAGGACGTGGATGGCTCCTGTGTGGGGCACCTGGGGGGCTGAGTTGGTTAAGCATCTGACTCTTGATCTCGACTCAGGCCCTGATCTCTGGGTTAGGAGTTCAAACCCTGTGTTGGGGCTTACATTTAAAAGAAGAAAAAGAAAAAGTCCTCTGTGAGTCTGAACGGAGACACTCAGGGCCACAGGGGGCCAGGGCAGACACCCTCCCCCATCAACCCGGCTGAAACTTGCTTGGTTTCCTCCTGTTGTGGGGAGCTCACCCCCTAGGTCACACTGTTGTGAATATTCATTTTCACCATCACTATCATGCAGGAGGCTCGTGATATTATGTTGAGGCCATGACACAAATTTTCAACTGAGGCACAAAGTTACTATCTCAAGAGCCCAGTTTCGAGGAAGGCAGCCGACACAGGGAGAAGTAAATCAAGTCAGCACAGAGCCAATGACTGTGAGGCTGGATCCAAACTGAGGGCTGCCTCCCTGAGGCCCGCCCCAAGCCCCAGGTCACCCATGGCCTCCCCAGGGCTCCAGTGCCCACATCTCCACCTTGGCAGCTGGACAGAGTCCAGAACGGCAGCCTGGTGGGGCCGATAAGACAGTCCGCATCCGGGGAGCGTTATCGGGGGGTGTCAGAGCAGGGCTGAGACCTCAGAACATGGGGCTGCGAGGCACGGGGCTTCCCTATCAGCCCACGAGAGTGGCGGGGCCAGGATTTGGACCTGGTCTGAACAGGAACTCTCCTCCTTGAACCATTCAGCCTCCTGCTTCCCTCTGGGCCCCTCAGACCACCCCCTCCCCACCTGGTTAAGACTCATCTGGGTCCTCCCCTGCTCCACCACCATGCATGGCTCCCCAGGACCCTCAGGGCAGGGGGCAGCTCCATCCTGGCCTGGCATTGGAAGCCCTGCGCTGTCCCAGAGGCTCTGGAGGGCCCACCACCCTCTCGTGGGCCTCCCGTGCTGCCGAGCACTGGAAATTGAGTCTTGCCACCAACTCAAGCTTGCTGACCTCGACCAAATTCCAGCAGGAGACAAGGAACATGTGCCCGGATCCCCGCTCAGGAAAGAGGGGATGGTAGAAGCAGGCGGGACAGGGACGGCAGCCCCTGGGCACCCAGCGAAGCAGATCTGTGATGAAGGCTGAGGGGAGAGGGAGGCCGGCAGCATAAAGGTGTGTAAGAGACCCTTACACATCAGAAGTCAGAGCCTCACCCCGTCCTCTCCCCCTCATCTCCTCTGCTCCAGACGCGGGGGGGCCCCTTCTCTGTGCCTCAGTCTGCCTCAGGGCCTTTGCTGAGCCTTCTGCGGGCAGTACACTTTCTTGGCCCGTCTGCTCTCGACTCAAAGGTCCCCTCCTGGGAGAAGCCACCGGGCGCCAGCCCCTCGCCCCGGCTCCCGCCGCGCTCCCCAACCAGCTGGTCCACTTGTCTGTCTGCTACTTAATCCTCACTTCGCGCAGCGCACACAGCAGGATGGGGCCACCCTGTGTCCCTGGCACCTGCCCACAGAGGCCGCCTCACAGACAGGGAAACTGGGGGCGCAGATGGGGTGCCTTGGGCTTCCTGGACCTGACAGGCCCCCGGGGACGTGAAGCTGCCGTGTCCAGTGAAGGTGCGCGGGCCCAAGGGAGAGACAGCCGCTGAGTGAGCCTGGCTGCGCGGAGACCAGCCTCCCGTGTCCCCCCAGTTCTGTCCCTGCACGTTCTGAAGCGGGGCCTCTTGACAGCTGCTCTCTTGGGCCACAGTGGCCTTCCCTGGCACCAGCCCCCTCCCCCAGGAACAAGAGAGGAACCTGGTTCCCGAAGCAGGAAGCCGAGGGGGGAGGGCGGCGAACAGGAGGTGACTCAGGCTGGGCGCGGCCCCCAGGGCCCCCAGCAGTGGCCACACCCCGGGGGGCCCACACGGGGTGCATCAGTGGCACCCACCTGGCAGGCTACTACCCACTCTGGGTGGGTAAGGCCCCTTCAGAGAAGGTTAGTACCCACACCTGTGGAGACCCGCGTGGCCTCCGGCAGGCACCAGGCGGAAGTCGGGACGCCACAGCCAGGTAATAACAATGAAGCCGTAAGGAAACGGAATATGGAGACCCTCGGGACAGCACAGAATGGATGTGCCCTCGCGCCCGGCACCTCTGAGCACAGGGTCACAGGGGAGGAGGCTGCTGGCATATCTCATTGTACAGATGGGGAAACTGAGGCACGGATGCTGGAGTGACCTGCCCAGGCGGCTCAGCAGCACGGTGGCCGGCCGAGTCCTCGCCCCCACACACCAGGGCCACACAGCGACAGCGCGATTTTCTGCGTAAACTCGCAGGTTACCCAGACATCTGCCCGCGCCCTCTGGGGTCCACACCCGCCGCCGCTGCACCCTCTCCGGCTCCCGCTGACCCGGGTGTGTCAGCACTCCCCCCACATTAATCTGTTAAGTCCTCAGATGTGAACAAAGAGGCCTGTGTGCCCCGGGGCCGGGGGCCGAGAGGCGGCCAGGTGAGCGCAGGACTGGCCGTGGGGCTCCTGCCCAGCGCGGGGAGGCCGCGGCCGGGGGAAGGACCCAGAACACCGCCGCGGCGGACCCCGGGGGCTCCGCGCGCGGCGGCACCCGACCCCGGAGGGGCGACAATGCCCGGGCGCCGGGGTGAGCGGGCACTCCTGGCGCCTCCCTCTGCCGAGCGGATACGCGGGACTGGGGGGGGGGATGGGATGTCCCCGGGTGACAACAGAGCCCCCTCCCCACGCCCCCACCCCGGCCCGGGGTGTCCCCGAGGAAAAGGGGCGGGGCGGGCCTGGGGATGCCGCGGGACCGGAGGGGACAGGGCAGGGGAGGGGGCCCCGGAGTCCCGCCCGCCCCGCCGCGCTCACAGCGTCCGCCGCCCGCCGGGGGCGCGTCCCACCGCCGCCGCCGCCGCCGCCTCCTCCGAGCCGCCCTCCGGGTTCTCCAGCGCGACCATGGCTCGGACGCCGAAGTCGCCGCCGCCCGGCAGGGCCGTCTCGGGCCGAGCAGGAAGTGACGGGCGCCCGGAGGCGGGGCGGGGCCCGGAGGCGGGGCCCGGAGGCGGGGCGGGGCCCGGAGGCGGGACGCGCGGGGCGGAGACCGCGGCCGCCGAGCCGTGCGGACCCCGCGCTGCGGGCGGCGGGCGCCCGGCCCCGGGGCGCAGACCGGGAGACCGGGGGGTCGGGCGGCGAGATCCCCGCCCCTGGAGCCTGGAGGGCGGGGTCCCCAGCCCCAGGGGACCGGCGGGGAGACAGGCGGAGAACGCGGACCGAGGCCAAGCACCCGGGCTGCGGGCGTAGGACGCGGGACACCCGGCCCCCAGGGACAGACGGGGAGCCCGAGGGGAGAAGGTAGCGAGATCCCCGACCCTGAAGCAAGGCTGCGGGGGACCCGGCACCCAGCCTCCAGTGGGTGGTCTGGGAAGCTGAGGCCTGGGTAGATAGAACAGAGGGGGACATCCATTTCAGAGACAGGAGACAGATGAAATGACCCAAGCCGCACCCCCGCCCCAGCCCCCAGCACCGACATCCACCCAACTCTCCCCAGGCTTGTTTCAGTGCCGCCCCCGGAGCCCTGACTCAGTTTAGTCATCTCTAAAAGTGGCCATTAAAGAAAATATATATATATATATATATATATGGGGGGGGCGCCTGGGTGGCTCAGTCGGTTTATCCAACTTGGGCTCAGTTCATGATCTCACAGTCTGTGGGTTTGAGCCCAGCATTGGGCTCTGTGCTGACAGCGCGGAGTCTGGAGCTGCTTCCAATTCTGTGTCTCCCTCTCTCTGCCCCTCCCCTGCTCCCCTGCTCATGCTGTCTCTCTCTCTCTCTCTCTCTCAAAAATAAACAAACATTAAAAACATAAAAATTTTTTTATATAGGACATCAATTCCCACCTCCTTTCACCTCTAAGGATTTGTCCATTCAACAAAAGTCCACAGTCGGCAGGGCCCAGCGATGGGCTCTGGGGATGCAGCAATGACCAAGGCAGACCCCGGCCCCACAGACAGGGGCAGGAGAGAGGAGTTCTCCGAGAGAGGGACGGGCAGGCTGCAAGGTGTCAGGCGGAGAGGACAGCCAGTGCAAGGGCCCTGAGGTCTCCAGAGCGACCAGCGCAGGGTGACGAGAGAGCATGAGGGGGATGGAGGCAGAGGGCCGAGGGGGGACCCCTGAGCCCAGCGGTCCTGTGATGGCAGGTCAGGTCTGGTGTTGGTTCAGAGGCAGTGGGGAGCTGTGGGAGGGTTGGGAGCAGAGAACCAAACTTCTTGTGGAATCTAGAATCCACCCTTCCGTCTACGAGACTGGGAACTAGGACCACATGAAGAGTCACCACAGGGGACAGCCCGCGGCACGCAGCCTTTTGGAAACAGTGCAGGACAAATGTCCGATCACTTTAACAAACACAGAGCAACAGGGTTGGAGGGTACCGGGAGGGGGCTGCTAAAGACCCTCAAAAGCATGTACTGTGTGACATCATATGGATAAATATGAAGACAGGCAAAAGGAATCAAAGGTGATACAAATCCAGAGAGAAGGCATGAGGGGGGTAGGGGGAGAGTGTCAGCAGGGGTTCTGGAGGCCGGGGGGGGGGGCTTGGCTCCTGCCCCCGCCTGCGGACTAACTACCAAATAAATGTGCAAATTCTAGAGCCTGCTGCAGGGGCCTCCCCCTCCTTCTGGGGTCTCATTCCTGGGAACCTGGGTGCTGCGCTCCTGCCACCCGCCTGGGCCTTCCGCCGGGCCAGGAGCTGCCGCGGTCCCCCCACCGCCCCCACCGCCGAGGTCCGGCCACCTGCCAGTTGCCCCCCCCACTTTCCTCTGTCCTAGCACCTTGTCTGCTCATCCTGACCTGCTCTTCACTCCCACCCCAAGGAATCTGTCTTCCTTTCCTGACTGTCTAGGCCGTGGTCAAGACATCCTGAAGGCAGAAGGCGGGTGAACAGAGAGGGCACCCCATCCCAGGCTGCACCCCCGGGGTGCCTGACCAGCTTCAAGGCCCCCCCGCCCCCTCTCTTTCTCTGGCGCGGTGCTCCATGATGGGCACGCCTCGTGGGGAGTGTCTGGGGTACACCCTGGGTGTCCGCATCCTAGCAGACTGCCCTCTACCTGGTTCCCACCCCCAGGGGCACAGGTGCCCACGCCCCCAGTGCTGCCAGCTGCCAGTCAGGCAGGAGGCAGAGCCCCCACCTCCAGTAACGGAGTCCCAGCAGGCCATGAGCTTTACGGACGGGTATCTTCTAGGGGCACCTGGGCGGCTCAGTCCGTTAAGCGACTGACTTTGGCTCAGATCATGATCTCGCAGTTCATGGGTTTGAGCCCCACATCAAGCTCTGCGCTGACAGCTTAGAGCCTGGATCCTGTTTCAGATTCTCTCTCTCTCTCTCTCTCTCTCAAAATTAAACAAACATTAAAAGAATATATTAAAAAGAACGGATCTCTTCTAACCGCCAGGTTCTGCAGCCCTGCCCTGCTCTGAGCTCCATGGCTCTCTGGGGCCCCTTCTCGAAGTCTCTGATGGGGGCTGGCCTCCCCGCCAGCCAGGGCTCACCCACCTGGAGTGCCAGCCACGGGGAAGGTCGGAGTCAGTGCGGCTAACACAGCGCCTTGTCTGGTGTCTGGTATTGTCCCCGCTGCTGGTCGTTCCCGAGTCTCCACACTCCCTCCCCCCCCCACCCCGTTAGGATCGCCCCTCTAGGGTCCACAGCAACCTCCACGCAGCCTGCCCTTCCCCCTCCCCCGGCCCCGCAAGCCCCACCTCCAGCCTGTCCCCTCCGGGGCTCCCTGGCCGGACTGCGCAAGGGGAGGAGGGAAACGGGGAGCAGGGCGCGGGGCCGCAGCGGAGGGCGCGCAGGGGAGGGCGTGGCCAGCGGCTGCGGGAGCCGCGCGAAGGCGGGGACCCCGGGGCTCCGGGTGGTATAAAGTCGGGGCTGCTGCGTCCAGAGCAGAGAAGCCTCCCAGCCCGGCGGAGTCACCTTGCAGGTCCGGTGGCCTCCGGCTGAGACCCTCCCCAGGCTTCGTGGGCGCGTCCCCAGCGGGCAGCGAGGAGTAGGGTCGCCGCCGCGACCCCTGGCAATCCGGTGGGCGGCCAGGAGGAAGAGGACAGCGAAGCCATGCGCGCCGGGGCCACGTCGGCGCCCAACGCGTCCTGGTGGGCACCGGCCAACGCCACGGTCTGCTCGGGCTGTGGCGCCAGCGCCTCGGACGGCCGGGCCCCCGGGCCGCGGCCGGTGGACGCCTGGCTGGTGCCGCTCCTCTTCGCCGCGCTGATGCTGCTCGGCCTGGCGGGGAACTCGCTGGTCCTTTTCGTCATCTGCCGCCACAAGCAGATGCGGACGGTGACCAACTTTTACATAGGTGAGCGCCGGGGCGCTGCGGCCCTGCGGGCCACGCCGGGGGCGGGTGCCCTGAGAGCAGAGGGGCCGGGGGCCTCCCAGCGCGCGTTGGGCTCTCCCGGACGGGCGCCTCCCCCGCGCACGGAGCGGGTCCTGCCCCCACTGTCCCTGAATCTCGGGCTAGAGCTCGAGAACTCTGCGGAGTGGCTCAAAGGGAGGCTGGACACTGGCCCACGGGGAGCTCGGCCCTGCCCCTGAGGAGGGTGTCTGGCCAGAGCGTGGTTTTTGCGACACCAAGTCCTACGAACGAGGAAGGTAGGGAGAGGGGCCGCGAGGCCCGCGGGACCCCGGCTGGCGGCCCGCGCGCCGCCGAACGGCTCGGTTCACGCACCAGCTTGCGGACGGGGGCACCGGTTCAGAGGGCCAGGGGCCTGCCCAGGCTCTCCCAGCCCGGACAGCGGGGAGCAGGGCGGACTGTCGCTCTGATGGCCACGAAGCCCGTACTGAGGGGATGTGTGACATGGAAAAGTGGGGACCTGTTGGGCGCCCCAATTTCTCTGCCGAAGGACTTCGGGAGATCTTCCAGCGCCCCTGCAGGTGCCTCAGAGAAAGGCAAGGACAGGGGGCGGGGGGGGGGGGGGGGAGCTGGACCGGGCCGTCGAGTGCTGAGGCCCCGCGTGTTCCCCGCCTGCAGCCAACCTGGCGGCCACGGACGTGACCTTCCTGTTGTGCTGCGTGCCCTTCACGGCCCTGCTCTACCCGCTACCCGCCTGGGTGCTGGGCGACTTCATGTGCAAGTTCGTCAACTACATGCAGCAGGTGTGCGGGCCGGGGGCGGGGCCGCGGCTGGGCGTGGGCGGGGCCGAGGAGGAGGCGGAGCCTGGACCTGCGCAGAGGAAGGAGGACCCCGTAAACGCGAGAGCTGTGGACAGGGATGGCGGTCGTGGGGGTGGGCATAGACTGGGCCACCCGGCCCTGCGCCTTCTGGCCCCGCCTGTCCCGCCAGCCTAGGATGGCTCTGCTTCTCCCCGTCTCAGCGGACCCCTGACGGCCCCGTCTGACCTAATCATCCTGGGGTCTCTGGTATCCCCCTCTTCTGCCCCTCGGCCTGCGGCCCCTGGAGACCCTCCCACGACATGTCCCGTTTGTGCCTGGGTGTTTGCACACGTGGGGGGACCCGCAGGGTGGGCGCGGACGGGGCAGGCCCCACGCCGCGTACGGGATGAAACGCCCGTTCTCGGCCCCCTAGGTCTCGGTGCAGGCCACGTGCGCCACCCTGACGGCCATGAGCGTGGACCGCTGGTACGTGACCGTGTTCCCGCTGCGCGCCCTGCACCGCCGCACACCGCGCCTGGCCCTGGCGGTCAGCCTCGGCATCTGGGCGGGTGAGTGCGGCGCGAGGGCGGCGGGGGCGGGAGGGCGGGTCCCCGCAGCCGCCCCCCGCTGGGCGGCGCCCGGACGCACATCTGGGGAACCGGCGCGGTGGCGCTCGCTCCGAAGGGCCCCTGAGGGCGCGGACCCGGGCTACCCGCGCTTGCGAGGCGCCCAGTGACGCCGCCCGAGGGGGCACCTGAGGGGACCAGGGTCCTGGCCTCCCGGCGTCCCTCGGCCCCGGCAGGCTCTCCGACCTGTCCCGTGGCGCAGGCTCGGCGACCGTGTCCGCGCCGGTGCTGGCGCTGCACCGCCTGTCGCCCGGGCCGCGCCCCTACTGCAGCGAGGCCTTCCCGAGCCGGGCGCTGGAGCGCGCCTTCGCCCTCTACAACCTGGCGGCGCTCTACCTGCTGCCGCTGCTCGCCTCCTGCGCCTGCTACGCGGCCATGCTGCGCCACCTGGGCCGCGCCGGCGCCCTGCAGG
The DNA here is from genome assembly GCA_004023785.1 of Mungos mungo. Taxonomy (NCBI): domain Eukaryota; kingdom Metazoa; phylum Chordata; class Mammalia; order Carnivora; family Herpestidae; genus Mungos; species Mungos mungo. The sequence continues at coordinate 23 of PISW01012429.1, read as the reverse complement.
TGTGCTGCCGCGGGGGGGGGGGG
>PISW01012428.1:0-32743 GCA_004023785.1 Mungos mungo | reverse complement strand
GCAAGAGACCCATTTCTCACCTAAAGACACCTGCAGATCGAAAGTAAGGGGACGGAGAATCATACAGCGTGCTCACGGACATCATAAAATGACAGAGTAGCCGGACTTAGACCCACCAGATTTTAAAGCAGGGACTGTAACCAGAGAAGAAGAAGGGCATTATATTGTAATTAAGGGATCTATCCACCAAGAAGATCTAACAACTGTAAATAGTTATGCTCCCAACTTCAGAGCACCCAAATATATAAAGCAATTAATTACAGGGATGCTAGGGTGGCTCAGTCAGTCAAGGGTCAAAATTCAGCTCACGTTACAATTTCCCAGGTCAAGAGTTTGAGCCCTGCATCGGGCTCTGTGCAGGCAGCTCAGAACCCCGAGCCTGCTTCAGATTCTGTGTCTCCCTCTCTGCCTCGTACACTCCACCTGCAGCAGTGACACATCATATAAGAAGAAAAGCAACAAAGAAACAATGGCTTTGAATGACACACAGGGCCTGATGCACTTAACAGATACATTCAGAACATTTCATCCTAAAGCAGAAGACACATTCTTCTTGAGTGTGGACGTTTCTCAGGGGAGATCACATAGGGGGTCACAAATCAGCTCTCAACATGCACAAAAAGACATGCTATGCATATTTTCAGACCACAACATGACAAAACTTGAAATCAACTGCAAGAAAGAATTTGGAAAGACCATGAATACTAGGAGACTAAAAAACATCCTACTAAAGAATGAATGGGTTAACTAAGAAATTAAAGAGGAAATTAAAAAGTACATGGAGGTTGTGCGCCTGGGTGGCTCAGTCGTTTGAGCATCCGACTTCAGCTCAGGTCGTGATCTCACGGTTTGTGAGTTAGAGCCCCACGTGGGGCTCTGTGCTGACAGCTCAGAGCCTGGAGTTTGCTTTGGATTCTGTGACTCCCTCTCTCTCTGTTCCTCCCCTGTCTGCATTCTCTCTCTCTCTCTCTCTCAAAAAAAAGTAAACATTAAAAAAAAGAAAAACCAAAGGTAATGTTAAAAAAAAAAGAAAAAGAAAAAGAAAATGCAATGGTACAAATCTTTGGAATGCAGCTAATCCCGTCTAAGCAGGAAGTAGATCACGATAAAAGCCTTCATTAGAAAGCAAGAAAAATCTCTAACAATCCAAACTTGTCACTAAACAAATGAGAAAAAGAACAATCCAAGCCTAAAGACAGCAGAAGGAAGGAAATAATAAAGAGTAAAGCAGAAATAAGTGATATAGAAACTAAGAAAACACTAGACCAGATCAATGAAGCCAAGGGCTGGTTCTTTGAAAACAATAATAAAATTGATAACCTCCTAGCCAGACTTATCGTAAACGTGAGAGAAAGGACTTAAATAAATCACAAACACGAGAGGAGAAATAAACTGAGACCACATAAATACAGGTAAAAGAGAATACTGTGACAAACTGTATGCAAAAACCTTGGACACCCTGAAAGAAAAGGATAAATTCCTATGAACACATGAAAAACCAAAACTGAAACAGTAAGATATAGAAAATCTGAAAGCAGAAAGAAATTGCACCAGGAGTTAAACATATCTCCCCCAACACAAGAGTTCAGGGCCAGAAAGATTCACTGATAAATTCTACCAAACATTTAAGGAAGAAGGAATACCTATTCTTCTCAAACTATTCCACAAAATAGAAAATTAAGTAAACGTACAAATTCATGCTATGAGGCTTGCATATCTCAATGCCAAAACTAGGCAAAGACCCCACTACAAAAGAAAACTGCAGGGGCGCCTGGGTGGCTGGGCCAGTTGGGTGTCCAACTCTTAGTTTCAGATGAGGTCATTATCTTGTGGTTCATGGCTTCCAGCCCCACACTGGAGCCTGTGATCACCGTGCAGAGCCTGCTCAGGATTCTCCCTCTCTCCCTCTCTATGCCCCTCCCTCACATGGATGTACTCTAAGTTAATAAACATTTAAAAATATGCTTAATTTTTAAAAAATAAAACCACAGGCCCACACCCTGGTGAGTATGTATGCAGAAACTCTCATTAAAATACCTCCAAATTAAGTTCAACAATACATTAGTAGAATCATTTATCATAATACAGTGGGATGTATTCCTGGGCTGCAAGGTGGCTCCACATTCACAGATCCATCAGCAGGATGCACCACAGAAATAGAAGAAAGGATAAGAACAATATGGTGCTTTTAACAGAGGCAGAAAAAGCATTTGGCAAAATGTCACATCCATTCATGAGAAAAGCCCTCAGCAAAGTAGACTGAGACTCAACACACCTGCACATAATAAAGGTCATCTATAACCCCCCCCCCCCCAGCCAATCATCTTCAGTGGGGGAAATAGGAAAGCTTTTCCCCTAAGGTCAGGAACGAGACAGGGATGACCCCTCTCACCACGGTTATTCCATGTAGTACTGGAAGTCCTAGCACAGCAATCAGACAACAAAGAGAAATAAAAGGCATCCAAATCGGTGAGGAAGAAGTAGAACTTTCACTATTGGTAATTGACATGATGCTCTGTACAAAAAACATGAACGACTCCCATAAAAATTGCTAGAATCGATATAAGAATTCAACAACTCACAATATACAAAAATCCATGTGCAGAAATCTATTGGACTTCTATAGACCATTCATGAATTAAAAGAAAGAGAAATTAAGGAATCGATCCCATTGACAGGGGCACCAGACACCACAAGATAGCAGGAGTAAACCTAACCAGAGAGGAGAAACAGCTGCACTCTAAAGGCTGTGAAGCACTGACGAAAGAAATTCTGTTAGCATGTCTACATTCCTCAAAACCATCTACACATGTAACGAAATCCCTATCACACTAACAAAACATGTGTCACAGAACTAGGAGTAACAATCCCACACTTTGTGTGGAACGACGGAAGTCCCCCAACAGCCAAAACAAACTTGAAGAAAAGCAAAGCTGGAGGCATCACAACTCCAGACGTTAGGTTATATTACAAAGCTGCGATGATGAGAAAAGTACGGCACTGGCCAAAATAAACCCAACCAGACGCATAGATCAATAGAAAGGAAACCCAGAAATGAATTCACACCTATGTGGTTAGTCAAACCTCAGCAAAGCAGGAACAACTATCCGATTGAAAAAGGATAGCCTTGGGGTGCATGGGTGGCTCAGTCACTGAAGCATCTGATCATGGATTCAGCTCAGGTCATGATCTCAGGGTTCATGGGTTCAAACCCCGTGTTAGGCTCTGGGATTCTCTCTCCATTACACTCTGCCCCTCCTCCCTCCCTCCCTCTCTCTCTGTCTCTGTCTCTGTCTCTACCAAAATAAAATTAAAACCATAAAAATGTCTCTAGTTTTGGAAAAACTAGATAGCAACCTGCAAAACTGAACAAAACAATGGACCACCTTCTTACAACATACACGAAAATGAATTCCAAGTGGGTAAAGACCCACGTGTGAAACCTGGAACCATCAACAGCCCAGAGGAAGACCGAAGCCGCATCTCACAGGGCACTGCTGTGCCCACTGCTTTGTCCGTCTCTCTCTTGAGGTCAGGGAGACACAGCACAAATAATGCGACCTCATAAAAATAAAAAGCTTTTCACTGGGTGTATTATGGAAGTCAATTTGAAAATAAACTACTAAAAAAATAAAAATAAATAAATAAAAAGCTTCTGTCACCAAGGAAACAATCAACAAAACTGAAATGCAACCTACAGAATAATACTTTCAGACGACAGTCGTTTTAAAGGGTTACTGCCCAAAATATAGAGTTATACAGCACCCAAAAATGACACATCTGATTAAAACTGGACAGAGACAGGAAGAGATATTTTTCCCAAAGAAGACGGCCAGCCAGCCAAGAGACACAGGTAAAGATGCGCAACAACACTGATCATCAGGGAAATACACCTCACATCCGTCAGAACGACTAAACTCGATGAATGAAGAAACAACAGGTGTGGCCACGGACGTGGGGAGAGAGGAACCCTCCGCACTGTTGGCAGGAATGCAAACCGGTGCGGCCGCTCTGGAAAACATTATGGAGATTCCTAACTACTGACAACAGGACACCTTAGGACCCAGCAATTTCCCCACAAGGAATTTACACAAAGAAAACAAAAAATCATACTTCAAACGGATACATGCCCCCTGATGTTAACAGCAGCCGCATTATGAAAACTGCCCGAGTCTCCATTGATGGAGGAATACATGAAGATATGGTCTACAGGACGCATATGGAATGGAATCTCACTCAGCTGTGAAACACGAAAGCTTGTCATTTGCAACAAGGTGGAGGGAGGTAGACAGGGTTATGCTGGGTGAAATCGGCCTGTCAGAGAAAGACCAATCCCATATGATTTCACTAACACATGGAAGTGAAACAAAACGGGGGGAAAAGGAGAGGGTGGCAAACCAACAGACTCGGAACAAGGAAACAGAGGAGGGTTCTGGCAGCTGGGTGGGGGATGGGAGGGCCGGGTGATGGGGATCATGGGGCGCACGTGTGGTGAGCCCGGGGCGCTGCTGCTCTAGACTGCTCACCTGAAACCAATACCACACTGTATCTTTACTAATGGGACTTAACGCTAAAAAATAACACAAGATGTATTCCACCTACCTACCAGGTTTTCTCTAGTTTTCCATTCCTTCACTATGTTGGAAAAAGAATTTAGATTTTTAAAAAGCATGTATAATGTGGGGGACAGTTTGTGCCCTTACCCGGGTCTCTGATTCCAGCAGGACTCGCACAGTGGGTCTCTGCTCATTCTTCCGGAAGGTCCTGAGAGTGAGCATTTCATGTATCCATATCCTAACTGAAGGCAGCTCCCGTTCTTCTGAATTTGTCAGGATTTCTCCCCAGATACAAGCCTGAATCGGGAACAAACCGCCCACTGCATCTATATGTGATGTCGTGGGGGCCCTGAATCCACGGACCCTTCAGTAAATGACATCTTATTCAAATACTGTCAGGGAAAGTGAGGAATGAAACACGCACCAGCCCAGAACATGCAGGGGACTCTGCTGCTCACGACCCGCGCCCGGGGAAGCCGCCCGGCGCCCCCTCCTCAGCACTCAGCCCAACAAGGCAGCTGCTCTCTGGTGACTCAGGTGGCTCCAAGTAAGTGGCTGCAACGCTGCGCCTAAGGTCTCTCCTGGGGAGGGACGGGGAGGAGGTGGAACCTGCTGGAAGCTCAGCCCAGGTCTCTGTCCTGAGGCGGCTGCAGAGGCCAGCCTGAGTCGTCCAGCCGCAACAGAAGCCCTTCCTGCTCAGAGGTGCCCTGGGTCAGAAAAGCCGACGGGCGCCCTCTGCCGGCCACCGCTGTGCACGCCGAGGAACCCGCCGCTCCCGGTGTGCGGTGCTCGCGCGCCCTCTGCTGGCCACCGCGGGAAGTCCTGCAATGTTGAAGGCCGTGGCCGCTCAGCTGAGGCACTGAAGGTGCTCTGGGCAACTAAGGCTGTTCTCTAGACTGGGAAGGATCTCAGTGGCAGGGCCTGGGACACAGAGAAATCTTTTCCTTCTCCTTTCTTGTGAGTCACGAATGAAACCGAATTTGTTAATGTAATGACATCATTTGTAATGCTTACGCAATGTTCACAGAAAAATAGACCACAAAGTTACACGTGCTCAACAACAGGTAGTTGTGTTGATCACCAACATACTTAGATTAGATAAAAAATCGACGCCTTTGAGACAGAGATACCGGCTTCCAGGTATGGGATGAATAAGTCATACGGATATAAGCTACAGCCAATGGAATAGAGTCAATTTTGTAATAATAGTGTTGCATGCTTTCACATGATAGCTACACCTGTGGTTAAGTACAACATAATTTATAGCCATAAGGAATGACTAGGATGGATGCCTAAAACCAATACAATGAATGTGTGAGCAATCATTCAATTAAAAATTGACACCCTTTACACTATTCTTAATTTTGCTTTCTTTGCCATTAAAAACCCATTCCTGGGTGCCTGTGTGACTTAGTCGGTTAAGCATCCGACTTCGGTTCAGGTCATGATCTTGCTGTCCGTGAGTTCAAGCCCTGCGTAGGGCTCTGTGCTGACAGCTCAGAGCCCAGAGCCTGCCTCAGATCCTGTGCCTCCCTCTCTCTCCACCCTCCCCAACTTTCAAAAAAAGAAAAAATAAATGTTAAAAAATTTTTTTAAATCATTGCTAATTTAGATTTTGTGAAATTCCACTTATACCAGACTCTCTAACATCACCATCTTGATGTTGAGAACTTATCTGAAAAGTCACCAAGTATGTCTTGGATGACACACATGTGACAAGGTCAGAATGCGACTCACAGGGAGCTACACATCTGTTATGCACTTACTGTCTGTATCCGTGGCTGGTGTTTTCCATGAGATGTCCTTTGGGGGGGCGCCTGGGGGGCTCAGTCAGTTAAGCGTCTGACTTCAGCTCAGGTCATGATCTCACAGTCCGTGGGTTTGAGCTCCACATTGGGCTCAGTGATGACAGCTCAGAGCCTGGAGCCTGCTTCGAATTCTGTGTCTCCCTCTCTCTCTCTGCCCTTCCCCTGATCACACTGTCTCTGTCTCTCAAAATTAAATAAATGTTAAAAAATTTTTTTTAATGTGCTTTAAGGATGCAGATGGATGAAATACGGTCCATCAGTCATATAGGTCAATTTCCTGTATGGCCATTATGCCTTCTAATACTAATTGCCATCTCTTTATATATAAAAGAAAGTTGGGAGAAAAAAGTGTCTTCTAATTTGATGTAAGAGAAGACTATTGTGTTTTATTTTATTTTTAAATTTTTTAATGTTTTTTATTTATTTTTGAGAGACAGAGAGATAGCATGAGCAGGGAAGGGTCAGAGAGAGAGACACACACACACAGAATCTGAAGCAAGCTCCAGTCTCTGAGCTGTCGGCACAGAGCCCGATGCGGGGCTCGAACCTACGAACCATGAGATCATGACCTGAGCTGAAGCCGGACGCTTAACTGACAGAGCCACCCAGGCGCCCCTATTGTGTTTTAAAAGGGACAACTCGTATTTGACATCCTCATGTTGGCAGTGGATAGGAGGAAAGCAACCCACTATCTTGATGCACATTTTAATTCCAGAGGAACAATATGGACTTTTGTCAAATACATTTCTATACAAATACTTCAGTATCAGCAGACCGCCTCTGCCCGGTCCAGGCTGCAGGACCCGGGGGCAGCACGATGCCTGAGGCACGGGTTCAGAACCGGAGGGAGACCAGCTGGGGTGGGAGGAATGCAGCAGGGCCCGGGGCACTGAGGAGAGGGCTCAGGGGCAGCTCCCCGCGGGGCAGGCTCCAGTGTTCACCTGACAAGGAGCAGCACACACTCCCTCAAGGCATCCCTCTCCATGACAGAACAGGAGGCTGAGCCTCAGAGTTCCAGGAGAAATGAGGGGGACCCATCATGTCAAATGCAATGGCCTCCACAGACCTGGGCCCCAGGCAAGTTGGAGTCTTGGAGTCACAGAACTCTGATGCCCACGATACCAGCCTTTTCTGCCCCAACACTCAGAGACACTAAATACATCCCTTCTCCCCTGGCCCACATCACCCTGTCCACATACCTGGACAGGTCCCTGCTTTCCTCCTTGCACTTTCCCTTTGTCTCTGTTTATCTTGACCCTGTTTTTTTGTTTCTTCTTTTCACTTTTGAGGACTTGCTCAATTTCCCCATCACTCACTCAGTCTCTCTCCCTGCCTGGTTTTTCTACACCTCTCTGCAGGCCTCAGCCTTGTCCAGGAGCAGAGGCACTCCTTCCGGTCTCTCCCTCTCTCCCGTCATGTTTTGTCCCAGGCCCTGATCACAATGGACGAGAATGCCCGGCACAGCAGCTGCTCATGTTGACATTTACTGTAGCAATGAATGCAGCGATGTGGACGGCCAGACATTTACCCTTGGTGGCCCAGCCATGGCCCAAAAGCTGCTGGAGGGCTGGCCGCTTCCCTAAACTGGGAAGAAAAAGGGGTCTGCAGGGTCCAGGGTCCCTGGGGCAAAGTGCACTGCATTGGCGGGTACAGCAGGTGCTGTATGCTCACAGCCAATCTCCTGGGGGTGTTGGAGGAACCCATCTCATACCATTGACCCCTGCCCTCCCCATCCCTCAATAAAGCAACAGCGGGAGGTTTGGGGGACATCATTTGACTCACCACGAAATTGCTGCCATTGCCCCCTCGGAGGCCGACCACCTGGATTGGTGCTCCTGGGGGCAGCTGGTAAGGTGGAGAGGGGCACAAGAGCTGGAGTCACGCAGGACCCCCTTACTATAGGGCCCCATCACAGCAGACCCTTCTTGGAGACCGATCCCTGCCCTGCTCGTCGGCACAAACCCCACAAACGAGCAGGCGCCACGTGCTCATGAGGATCTGTCTACAGCATGAACCAGCTCCACGGAGCTCCCTGCAGGATGGGTCCCGCTCCCCCGCTGGAACTACGGGGCCCTTCCACGCAACACAACTCCAAAGAATGATCTGTCTTCTTCCACCAGTACTACACACTCTACCTGTTTGTAACTGTGTACAGAAACCCCAAAGTGTGCCCTTGATGGAGAATGAGTGTCAGTTTTCCTGGAAGCAGACACCGACACAGAGACACGGCTGTGACAAGTGTTTTAGGGGACACTATGAAATACAAAGTGGGGGGACAGAGTGGGCAGGGAAAGTGTTCGGACCAAGGGCCAGATTACATTTTTTAAATGTATTATTTATTTTTGAGAGAGAGACAGCATGAGAGAGGGAGAGTCAGAGAGAGGGGGAGGCACAGAGTCCGAACACAGGGTCCAGGCTCTGAGCTGTCAGCACAGAGCCTGATGCGCAGCTCGAACCCTGATGTCATGACCTGAGCCGAAGTCGGACGCACAACCGACTGAGCCATCCAGGCGCCCCCCAAGGGACAGATTAGATACCATCTCTAAATATATAATGACCACAGCTGGTCTTCTTCACATTTCAAACTGATTGTCCTCAACGTCAAAGAGATTTTGAGTTGCTGCAATGGGATCTTCTGTTCTCCTCTATGCATTCTGTCTTCGACGATATGCGTGTGGCCTCAGATGAACACTTAGCTGTGCGGCTGCGTCTGTGTGTGCGGCTGCGTCTGTGTGTCCGCCTGCAATGGAAGAAAACGGTCCACAGGCCTCAGCTGCAGATCCCTGATGTGCACATTCTCATGCTTACCTTTTCCTTCTTTGTCAAGTAGGACCTGGATTTTAAGAGTCACACATAGGGCTCTAGGTCGTGTTTTCTGACACAGGGACGGCCGACCTGCCAGCCTCAATCTCATGAAATCAAACGAACATCTGCTGATGATCATCTGTGTGCAGATACATCCGTTTCCGCGCTGAGAAGGGCGGGCGCCCACTCATCCCCTTCATTTTACAAATTCCTCATATGCTTCATCACCTCTTCATCGCACAGGCCTCAGAAACCAACACTGTCCCTGCCTCGCAGGTGACAGAGCTGAGGCTCGGAGATGGCCCCCCTGAGAGCAGGTATGAGGGCCGAGAGGCAGGAACCCAGGTGATGCCTCAGGGCATTGGGAGGCAAGTTTGGGAGAAGCAGAACTGCAGGCAAGGTGGTGACAGCAGATGCAGGGGTGCGGCGGCAGGAGTCCAGCAGGGGTGATTCCTGGTCAACCCTGAACTCCCCACTAAGAGACCGGCTCAGGCTGGAGGCCAAGGAAACTGCTCTGCTGATCTACCACCTCTCTTCGCATTTAGCCCTACAGAGGCGCACTGACTTAGGCAGACAGGCGTCCCATGAGAACCGAGTTGAACTACGATTCTCCAGGGCATTCCTTCAGACAGATCCGGGACCTTCAGAAAACCAAGGGAAGCAGCAGTCTTTATTTAGATAATGAAGTAGGTGCACTTTGGCCCCAACGACATTTCAGAGATGAAAACTGCATGAACTGTGCTTGAACCCTGGAGCTGCTCTACATGGACCTCGCGCTGCCCTCACGCCCCTGCCCAGGCTGTGGGCCCGTCAGCAATGCCCTCCAACCTCAACCCCTTCCCCCTGCCCCATCTCAGCTCTTCCTTCTCACCCACAGCCTCGAATTCATTCCCACGAGATTCACGTCTCTGGCTCGTGTACTGAAGCTTCCCCCCGATGGATCAGAAGCTCCATGTCACTGAACGCACGTCACTCTCTCCCTGTTAGGACACCTGAAGCCCCTGATGGGACAGGGGTGCCTCCCCTCTCACAGAGCCTGAACATGGACTCTGTACAAGGCACATCGGCAGAAGTGACATGCCTGCTTTTCTATAAAAAGACTCCTTTCTTCTCCACAAGAGACGCCTGCAGCCCAGCTCAGCACTGGAAAGTGACACAGCCCAACGTATGTGTGTCCTGAGAAACCGAGGAATCTAAACAGTGTCCTCAGCCAGCAGCGCCCTTGCATTGCAAAGCCTGGGAGGCCACCTCTACCTCTTCTCAGACTCAACAAGACAGAGGCTGACATGCTGAACACGTGAACTCACAACGCTCAGATCATCTCACAGACAGTCGAGGTGGAGGTGGTCGGTGCTGTCCCAGGGACACCAGGGAGCTGGAGGTGGCTCATGGAGCCCATGACCGGTGATAGAAGGGGGTCTGTGGGGAAGGGCCTGCAGGGTGGTCCTGGTAAAGGAGAAGGTCCTCCTGCATCCATAGGACCTACAGAACAGAAGGGACAGATGTGTTGGTGTGACAGACAGAAGCAGAATGCCCCCCGGGAGCTGAACACAACGTGCCAGGTGACAGCACCTGGCCCCTTGTTCAGCCACAGTTTCTAGGAAAACAGAGCATCAGTGCCGGAAAACTCGACCCTCCCACGAGGTCCCACCTACAGCCTGAAGGCACCAGATGCCGAGAGGAGAAATTACTGTCACCACACGTTACTGCCCATGTTAACAAATGCAGAAAGCCAAGTCATCCTGTTCGAGAAAACTGATGGCAGGAACGCTAGTCTGATAAAGGAGCGTATTGCAGAGAGGCAGGCGTCCACGTCCAGGACCCCACTGGTGTCTGCTCGCACCACATCTGCTAGAGGTCACCAGAGGGGGGGTCCTGAGAACACTGAGAACAGACAGAACATGAAGAAATGAAAAGCTCAGCACCACTCAGAGACTTAGAGCCGCCCCAGGGCCAGAGCTCAGCGTGCCGGCCCACGCCTGTCCTCACTCCGCTCTGCTCCCTGACAAGGGCATCTTCTCAGCAAGGCCACAGAGGCCTCTGAGGAGATGGGGAACCCCGGAGTCCTCTGGGGGGGGGGGCTGGAAGTGGGTTCTGAGAGAAACATAAGCTGTGCACGTTCATTGGTCGCAGGTGTGATCCTCTTTAGTCACAGGGAATTCTGATTTTAAGCACACTAGGAACTGCAGAGCGATTTTGTCCCACTGTAAAGGGGAGGTAGAAATTCTACATAAACGAATGAACAGAAACATATCTTGACTTAAGGCGTAAAACTCCCATAAAGTATCATGAGACAAAGTACCAGTTATAACAGCTTCAGGGCCACAAGACCACCTGCTCACGGAAACACACCCGAAGGACCCTGTGGGGCACCGGCCCCGCACGGAATCACTGATTCCCTCCCTTCACGACGAAAGTTCCCGGGTACACTGTCTAGTACACACGCCGCTTCTGATAACCCAGTGTTTCCGCCGAGGGGACAACCGGAGAAGTTCTCTGCTGCACACTTACCAACACAGTAAAGGAACAGCGATGGATTCTGAAATTGAGCCAAGAACAGTCAGCACTGCACAAAGCACACAATATAAAGTTGGAAAGAGTTTTCGTCTTTTCCAGTCACGAGGCTGATAGCAGACATTCTGAACAAGTTCATCCCTGACACTGAAACAGGAAAACAGGGAAATAATAACAACAGTCCCACGTAAAGTAGGTGCGGAAGGAGTCAGCTGCGCCAGGAGACCTGAGTGTGCAGGGAAGAGCCATCCTCCTCAAGTGCTTTCCACAAACTCCAAGTGAGAGCCGCGTGGTCCTCTGCCCCCATGCGCTCGTGGCTTCCAGAGGCGCCGACTAACATGACGATCTCAAAATGGAGAAGCCTGGGGGCTTGTGAGGAAGAAGGACAGAAAATAGTAAGGACACCACGGGACATAGAAACCCAGACAAAGCCAGGTTAAGGTTTCCAGAAATCGTTACAACTGGAAAGGACGACAGATTTTACCTTGTCTTTCAGCACATCCGTGGTGCAGACATGACTGATGACCCCCGCGGGAGCCGCACCACGTCCTGGGTCTCATAAAGCCTGGAGGCGGATGGAGGTTGATTCGGACTTGCATGGACTGTGCAGAAGAAACGCCTCCCTTCCTCCATCTTCCATGATATTCAACTCTGTCCCACTCTCCGGTCCCTTACCAGGAGCAGAAGGGATTTCCAGGTGACCCTTGAAGACAAGAGGAAGACCTGACCCTGTCCCTTGAGGGAGGTTCCACGTGGCCCTGGCTCAGGTGCTTTTATAACTAATCAAGCAAGTGTGAACAGCTCAGGTTCAACTGGCGAGAAGTAAAGTTAGGGCTGTGTGTCCTCCGCCAGAGAGCCCGGCACCCAGTCCCTGTACCGGCTCCGTTCCAGGGAGCGCTGTGTCTGTCCGCCTGCGCGCTGTCCAGCTCACTGTGTGGAGACGACAGCCCATCTCGTGCTTGTCCGGAGAATCCTGAACAACTTCACGGCCTCCTCAGTCAGGCTGAGCTGGAAGCCCTGTGGTGCCCTCACTGCATCTTCTCCAAAGACTCCACAAGAAAAAAGATGAAACGTGTTTCATAAGTCAACTCATCCTGTTCAGATGATCTTTCTAGATGGTGGAGGTGGAGGGTGAGGCCCCAGAGGCCTCCAGGGTGGAGAAGGTGGTGGCCTAGAGCCCATGGTTGGTGATAAAGGGCAGCCCACGGGGTATGGCCTGGCGGGCACTTCTGGGAAAGGAGGAAATGGTTTTGCAGCCACGTTGACCCGCAGGAAAGAAATTCAACTTCTGTGAGGGGCTAGGGCAAAGAGTCGAAAATCCAATACCAACACCAACACTAACGTAGCTGAATCCTAGGAGCAGGAACAGTGCCTGACTCCTTCCCTAATACCTTGATTTGGGACCTCCAGAACTGAGCGACAGTGCGTTTCTGCGGTTTGAAGCCACTTCGTTTGGACTTCGTTACGGCAGCAGGGAGACACTAATGCAGTCACTTAGTATCTCGCAACTTGTTTTCTTATTTGTCAAATAATAGTGAAAAATATTGACCGTTGGATGAGTGTAACGGGGATGAAACATGATGAGAACACAGTCGGTGACTCCCCGTGTGAGCTGCCCCTCTGTCCCCGCCGCTGCTCACGAGGAGCACCAGCCTGGGGGCGCGGATGGAGTGGGCCGAGTCCTCCGCAGCTACAGTGCACAGGGCTGTGAACACAGACTTTTGTTCAAAGCCCTGTGCAACTGGCTGTGTGACTTTCAGTTGGTTAATTCACCTCCCTGAGCCTTTGTTCATGTGCCAAGAAGGAGTAATAAACTTCATAAGATGTTTGTAAACTACTTAGTTCAATTAAGGCGCATAACAAGATTAGCATGGCGGCCCACTTACATAAGCTCTCCATGAATGTTGTTTGTGGCTAACAATGGGCCACCGCTGTATGTGGAGTGTGGTCTCGGTGTTAACTATGAGGGAGGGACTACGTTTAGGGGGTGCAGACACATTACATACATGATTAAATTCTGTCCACAACTCAGCAGGGTGGATGGTACTGCTAATCACACATCTATTGTGAGGAACGTGTGGACTGTTTTGCATGAAGTCCTTATGGAATCTGTAATTGCAGTGATCTTTCTCACTTACTGATGTCTCCCCACCGCACCCCCACCTCTGAAGAGCATGGCAGCTCTGTGGAGTAAGGGGTCTCGTCCTCATAAGCACAGTGCTCACAACACAGCACATGCCAGTCATAGTGTTTGGAATGAACTCTCTCTCCTTTCAGGGCCTTTGCAGATGTCATGACCACAGGGCCACTGCAACGCTGACCACCACATTTTCTCCCCTTGACCTACCCTTCACCTACTGAGGTAGGATTATCCTTGAACGATACATACGATTGGAGGAATAATTGCATAGGCGGGCATCTTTGACACAAGTATCGTTTTGACCGCAAACCTCATTCTGTTTCTTCCTCTTTGCCCAATGCGAGAGCTCGCCAGCATGCTGGTGTGAGTCTCCTTTACCCAGTGGGCTTGCGGTGAAGCAGAAGAGTATCTGCCCTGCATATCCAGTTCCCTACATGGCCAACTCGATGGTCACCCCCTTCCTGCCTCCCGACACAACCCGGCGATAGGCATCCTACTCGATGCCTCCTCCCGGACCAGGGAGAGCTTCTCAGGGTGCACACCCACAGGCAATACTGCCACGGATTAGGATACATCCACATGCTCTTAACAATCTAGAGCCCTCTGAGTCTGCACTGAGGGAGACAAAGAAGAAGGGGGAGCTGTTTGAGTGAGCTCAGAGGGCCCTGCTCAGGGGGCGATGAGACAATGGACCAAAACCCACAGCTGGCGAGAAGCATCAGATGTGAAATACAGATAACACAGCAAGAGTTCTGCGTGAATTAGAGGAAAAGACTGAGTGTGCCAAGACACAAAAGAATACCAACAGCTCTCATTCGTTCATTCATTCATTCACTCAATAAATAGTCATTGCCTACTACGTGCCAGGCACTAGTCACAGCTCTGGGAACAGCCAGTGTGCAAGATGCACAAGATTGCTGTCTTCCTGGAGCTTGCATTCTAGGGACCGGATAAAAAATACACGCACATTAAATAAATTTTAAAAATGTTAACATGATCAAGCGACACCGGCGCATAGCAGCATTACTTGCAACAGCCCCAAAGTGGAAACAACCCAGATCAGCGAATGATTGGACACACAGAACGTCTGATATGCAGCGGCGTGTGATTTGGCCACGAAAAGGAAGGAAGCACTGATACCCGCTCCCACATGGACGACATGGATGGAACCTGGAAACCTGAGGCTGCTGCCGAGGACCCAAGAAGCCACAGGATACATGATTCTATTCCCATCAAGTGCTCAGAATAGACTAATCCATAGAGATAGAAAGTAGACCAGGGGTGGTCAGGAGCTGGAGGCAGGGAGGACTGGGGAGTGGCTGCGGAATGTATATGGACTTTCAACCAAGAAACTGCTCTGCAATCAGATAGTAGTGATAGTTGCTTGAACTTTGTGAATACATCAAAAATGACCTAACTGTACACTATTCTAAAATGCTAAATAAAGTCAGAGAGAGAGAGAGAGAGAGAGAGAGAGAGAGAGAGAGAGAGAGAGAGAAGGTGATCAGGAAAAGATTTCTTGAGGAGTTGACATTTGGGCTGAGTCCTGAATGGTAAGATGGAGTTGGTCATGTAAAGGTGATGGAAGGAAACCATGGCAGAGGGAGCAGCCAGTGCAAGGGCCCTGGGGCAGGAAGGGTTCCGATATTTGAGGTACAAGCCAAAAGGCCAATGAAGCTGGAGGATAGGCAGTAAGGAGGAGAGCATTCAAGGTGAGGACCATCCTAACCATTTCATGGAGCAAAACAATGCTCAAGGTCACCTGGCACATCACTGCAGGGACCGAGATACAAACCTGAGTGTCTCTGAAATCCGAATTCAGCCTCCTTCCTCACTCGGTGCTGTAAGCAGAATCAGAAATTCAATGGGGCTCCAGGAAAGGGAACGTTGGAGGTAAAGCAGATCCTCCAAACCTGATTACCTTCTTCACTTCTAAACAGGTCCTTCATCATGAGCTTCAGGGGGGTTTCTGGACCCCTTGGAAACTGAATGGAAATTTTGTTTGTGCATTTTTCTCAAGCAAGAAGCTGTGGCTTTCACTAGATTCTCCTAGGAGTTCCACCAGAATTCCAAATTTTTCAGGCTCTCAAGAGGTTAGCAAAGAAAGTTATCAGGACAGCTACCACAAACGTAGTCAGCGCTGCTATCTGCAGATCCCCTGGGCTTCTCTGGAGGGCTGAAATTCCTGAAAATCCAGCCCAAAGCCAATGATGTTTTTTTCCCCAAGGCAGCCCTTAACAGGGTGTGCAATGGAGATGAGAGTTCTTTTTTTTTCTTTTTTTTAAGGTTTCTTCATTTTCAGAGACAGAGAAAGACAGAGGATGAGTGGTGGAGGGGCAGAGAGAGAGAGGGAGACAGAACCAGAAGCAGGCTCTGAGCTGTCAGCACAGAGCCCATGGGGCTTGAACTCATGGGCCATGAGATCATGACCAGAGCTGAAGTCAGATGATCAACCAAGTGAGCCACCCAGGCACCCCTGGAGATCAGAGTTCTTAAGAGGCCTCCATATCCTGGAAAAGCAGTCTTCAAAGTAGAGGCCACTCACTCTACAGACCATATAAAATGATTCAGTATAAGCACAGGAAATCCGAGAACTCCTGTGTATGACTCTTTTTAGTCATCAAAGTGAGGAATCAATGCAGTCTGTGTGTGGATGCAGGCTCCCCGCCCCCCCCCCCCCAGGAACTGCCCACGTCAGACAGTGAGAGTCAGGAAGCTCAGCCCGAGGGCAGTGACTGGCAGCGGCACCTTCTCTGGGGTACAGCCATGTGCCACCCTAAAGGAGATATGCAGAAAAACTCTCTGGGTTAAACGAGGCTGACCATCACTAAGCAGGCACATAGCTTAACAATACGTCCCATAACAAAACCACAGGCTGAAGAAAACACTGGTAGAGGAAGCACAAGAAAACAATTGAGTTGACTCTCCCTTCTCTTCAACAGCTAGCTTGTCACGAGGTTAAAAGCAATGATGTTCCATTCAGATCAAAGCAAAGTCAGCCAGGGGCACCTGGATGGCTCAGTCAGTTAAACATCCGGCTTCGGCTCAGGTGATCATCTCACAGCTCGTGGGTTCGAGCCCTGCGTCAGGCTCTGTGCTGACAGCTAGCTCAGAGCCTGGAGCCTGCTTCAGATTCTGTGTCTTCCTCTCTCTCTGACCCTCCCCTGCTCTCAGTGTCTCTCTCTGTCTCTCAAAAATAAATAAAAAACTTTAAAAATTAACAAAACAAAACAAAGTCAGTCAAAAATAATCAAAACTCTCTTAAAAAATATTCAAACCATGGAGGGTATATTAATGGTAAGTTTCATCCTCACCATACATCGTGCTTTGACGTTACGGAATGATTGCATGATGTCACCGTGCTTACCAACAAATTTTAAAGTAATATTTACTGCACCTTCAGCCCAGTTTAACATTTGTTTTTATGGATGCTTTATAACGTACCTAATAAGTGTTCACTGGTACGTGCATATGCTTATTAGTATAACAAATGTGTATGGATTAGGGCACATACTAAAAAGCATGTTAATATACCTGTCCAAAAGGCTTCATACATAAGATAATAGAAATCACAAACTACGTGCTATAAACCAAATTCCCACGGGTTGGTCATCCATTTGTGGAACAAAGTTCGGGTGCTTCTCAAACGATGTGCATTCATGCTCCCTAGGGGTCTTGTCGACGTGCGGATTCTTTCAGGACGTCTGAGGCAGGCATGAGATTCTTCCACTCAAGCTCCCCGGTAATGAAAATGAGGCCTCTCCCCAGGGCACACTCTGAGTAGTAAGTTCCTAAAAGAACTAGAATGGTAAATTTTAAGTGTCCACTTGGCTGGGCCAAAGGGTGCCCCAATATTTGGTCAAATCTCATTCTGGATGCGTCTGAAAATGTGCGCTTGGATGAGATGAACAGTGACATTCAACAGACTGAGTAGATTGCCCTCCATTGCCCGGGTGGGCCATGTCTCATCAGTTGGAAGTATGCACAGAAGAAAAGGCCCACTCTTTCCTGAGTAAAAGGGAATCTTCCCGCCTGACAGGTTTCCTATAGGTTTTGTTTCTCTGGAGAACCCTAACCAACACAGGCACCTCACTAAAGAAACCATCCTTTCCCTTGAGATCCCTTGTCCCAGGTCAGAACAGTCGTGTTCAAACATTGCCATTTTTGCGGGCAAAGGTGATTGAATATTGGCAATTTCATAAGGTTCAATTTAGTGTCAATCTCCTTCTAGATGTGGTTGTGTGTACCCGTCTTGGGCCATTTGACTGTTAGTTCTCTGAGTGCAGGGATCGTGTCTGTACTGTCATTGTTCTCTTACAGCTCTCAGAACAGTGCTCGGTATGCCATGGGTGCTCAATAAACACCTATTAAATGAATATGTGAATGGGCGAATGAATGGACACATGAGCAAATGAGTAAATAAAAGAGGAAATACTTCCTTCTGTAAACTATGATGTGGGAAACCACAATTCCTGTGCCAGATACTGTTCCAGGCACTGGGAACACACCCGGAGAAGAGATTTGGTGTCCCCAGACTGCTTACTGTGGACAGTAATGCAAAGAGACAGATACTGAACTAGCAAACCAGTAAGTTAATACGTTAATTTTAGGCTCTAATGTGAAATGAAGCAAATGACACCGAGCGATGGGCCGGAGGGGCGGGCAGTGGTGACAGCCTGGTCATCAGGGATGGCTTCTCAGAGAAGACAAGGGAGCGGGCATGTGGGGTCCGACGGAGGAGAATTCGAGCCAAGCCGACATAACAGCTCCAAGATAGCAATGAACTTGACATATTTGAGGAATAAACAGAGAGTAGGGCATTCCTTCACTTTCCAATTACAGCGAACAAATAAAAGACCTCAATGTTCCCAAACTGAGCTCAGAACCTCCACATCCTGCTTCGAAGCTTCCAGGAGTCCCAAGATCTAAACTATGTTCTGCCATGTGAACACTTGGATAGGATTCCTGAGCGTTTCCTCTTGTACCAGAAGCACCTTTTATTCTTTCAAGAACTCAGAGCCAGGGGCATGAGGGAACTTTCTGGAGTGGTGGTTACACAGGCAGGCAAAGCTCCTCAAACTGCACTTAAACTTAAAATGGGTGCTTTTTATTGTGTAAATTATACCCCACTGAAGGTGAGTGCTAAAATGCAAGGACTCCCACGCCCAAAGAGAAGTAACCTGCCATGAAAACGAAATTACAGAGATTTCTCCGTGGCCAACAAGATGTGCCTGCAAGTGTTTCTCCAACCTGGGGAGCTGGTCAAAGCCAGAGGTAGGAAAAAGAGGAAGCGGGAAGGGGAGAGAAAGGGCAAAAGAAGGGAAGACAATTGATCGCTGGGTGCCACTTCTCTAAAAGGGACTCCATTTCTTCTGAAGCAGTTTGAAAAACACACAGGACACTGTTCTATGTAATTTGGCCCTTGGATTTCTGATTCTCTTGGAAGGTGGGCAAAATAATGACATGTGTTCCCTACTGGCTTCAAGTGTAGGGAGTTCCAAATACCCACTCCTGCACCCAAGTTCATTTCTCCTCCTCTCCCACGGGCCCTGGCCCTGCCAGCGGAGCTGCAGGAAACACTCCTGGTCTTGATCTTACAGTGGCTCCTTGAACTGGCCCCCCTGCGTGTGCTGCCAAGTGCAGAACAGGAAGCACTTCTCTGTGATCTGAGAACCCGGAAATCCTGCACGTGTCTGCTCAAAGGCCGTGCAGCCTAGTGGTCAAGGTCCTGTGCCCTGGCCGTGGACTCTCCGGGTTTGAAGTCTGATATTCCTCTTCTCGCCAGGGCCTTGTTCATCCTCACGGAAAATAATCTGTTCCTCTTAAAAGGCACATTGTCATAAAGCCTGCCTCCCTGGGGCAGGACCTGAAATCAAATGAGAGTTTATACCCAAGCTCGAGGCAAAATAGCAGGCTGGACAAGGGTTCTTTAATATCACCCAGGCCAACACGTTGCAAGGCATTCGATGTGGCCATACCTGGGTCTTCTCTCTTCTTCTGAACCTGTCACCCTCTGCTGCTGAACGCGGAAGGAGATAGAAGACTTGACAAGTGTCACACAGGTAAAAAGATATAACAGAGCAATGACTAGGTACTGAGTTTCAGACTACAACATTTACCCCTTTGGCAGCTTAAGGGGTAGAAAATTCCAGTAATAAGGGTGATGGAAAAGGGGTAAAGGCTGCTGAGCAGTGACCATAAAGAGGTCCTGGGCCAGGGGCCTCCCAAGCCCAGTCTCGGTGAAGCCCTCACACGAGCCGAGGACACAGGGATCACCATGGACTCATTTTACAGACAGGAATCTAAAACTCAGAGAGGTGAAGTAACTTTCCCAAGGGCACACCACTCTCAAGCGGCCGGGCTGGATGGAGTCTCTGGCCTTCTGACCTGAGGTCGCCTGACCGCATCTCCAGGGACTGCAGGGACCAGCACTAAGTGAACCGGGTGGGGGGAGGTGGAGGCGCACCGGAGAGCTTTTACAGAGGGAAGTCACCACTGGTGGCCACCGACAGCTTCCCTGGGAAATTGCACGTCCAGGGTTGTCGGAACTACCGATTTCTCAAGAGAAGACAGAAATCTGGAATCTATGTGAGATCTCCTTGGTTCTAAGTTGGTTTTAAAATGCATTATAGGGGCAAGATGGCGGAGAAGTAGGGAGCTCTGTAATTTTCGCCTGCCCGCATCTATCAAACTGAGAAGGTCTGAAGCCACAAGACTCTGATCTGCAATAGTGGGAGGAAAACACACAGAGTCCACATAGAAGACAGCCTTGTAGATGCCTGAGTGAGTGGGAAATGGGGCAATAAAAACAGGCTGGGCCGGAGGTGCAGAGGGGAGGGAGCCCTGCCCAGCGCAGAGCCTGGGAGAGATGAGCGGAAGAGAAAGAGAGACTGAAAACGCTCACGGAACTGTCTCTAGAGAAGAGGAAAACCTCGGCCCAGGACAGAGAGGGATCCTATCATCCCATATATAACCGCTGGGCCGGGGAGAGAAATCTGTCCCCTTGAGCTGGGGCATTTTTCCTTGGGCTCGGCGGTGGCACACTGAATCCAGGCGGCGCTGGGACAAACCTGCCCCCCAGGCCCCTGCTCCATCCCGGCTAGAAAGCCGCCCGCCTGCAAGAGGACATCTCATCTCGGCGGTGACATTCAAGTGCGTGGACCAGGATTCGGAAACGACGCAGAGCTTGGAAAAAACTTGGCCCGCCCACGGCACAGGGAGACTGGACTCAAAAGAGTGGCTAATAATAAAGTCATAAAACCCTATTTTGGAGGAATGTTTCCATTAATCGTCACAGGATTCTCATGGGGGGCAATGTGAGGCCAAGTCCACTAAGTATGGGTTTATAATCCAAAATTACAAAACACAATACCAAACAATCAGCATCAGTGAGAGTTAGCAGTAATACACAATGGAAACATTAAAACCTAAAAATGTTTAAAGTAACATTAAAAATTAAGAGAGAAAACAGAAAAACAAGGCACAAAGCAATATAGAGATATAATAGACAATAAGAGAGGTTGAAAGGGAAATTTTAAGGCCCAATATGTAAAAAACAAAAACCAGAAAGAAAAGAAAGAAAGAAAAAAGGCCCAACATGTATCCAATAAAAGTGATTGCAAGGGAGCGTGAGTTACTTGACTGGCACCCCCCACTCCCTCTGCCTACACCCCCTCCATGGCTGCCTCTTCACCAGGCTCAAGGGTTTGCCTATAATACACTTGGAAGGAGCACCACTGTAGTCCTGTGGGTTGGCAGGGACGCAGTGGAGAAGCCCCCCCAGGAGATACCGGAAGGGTTGCAATTATTTTCACGAGTTCTTCATTCCGCAGGAGTGCTCTGATGCCACTGTAATGCCTGTGCAAGAGGCTAAGCTTAACCAATCACTGCTGATTTCTGACTCAGGGGAGACAGGCCAAGCAGCAATCCTCTCTCAGGAAGTTTGGAAAGAGACAATAAGTAGATTTAAAAGTTACCCCCCCCCCCCACCAAACTATCATTCCAGTACTCCATCTGCTGACCCTGCGGCCTACCGCCTGCCCCGCAGCCTCTAGCCCCCAGCGGTGGCCCACAGATTTTGTGTCGGCAGCTCTAACCCCCGCCTGCTCCCTTCTCTGGGGTTTCTAGAGGCCTGAACTGGAGGGAGAAGGCTGGCCACCTGTGTGACTTCCTGGGTCTGAAAACTTAAAACTTGCTGTCTTGTCTTCCCTATTATTTTATTTTCTAATGGTTGCAGTGTACTTACATGCACTTATCACCCTCCTAAACATCCTTGTTTATTTCCCAAGTGTGTCTGTAGTTTCTTTTATGTTCTTTCTATGTAGAAAATCAAATCATCTGAGAACGGCCATTGTGCTTCTCCTGGTACAATCCTTATACCTTCTTTCGCCTTAGCCGCCTAAAGGGGCTCGCCGACGCCCTCTGCTCCCCAGAATGAGAGGGGACAGTCCTGTCTGCACCTCACATCACAGCTGGGCAAGCCCCTGCTATTCCGCAGCACCCTTCATCAGGTTAGGAAATTCCCCGTGAGAGTTAGTTTGCAAAGATTTTTAAAATCATGAACCTACTGAATAAGCGACTACCAGCCAATGTGGGTACTCCCTATGCCTGCCCCCCAGTGCTCCCTGAGCCCTTCTCCCGGAGGACATCTTGAATATTCCTACATATTAAATATTCTGAAATGTTCACTTCCAAAGCACGCTAACGAAACCCAGGTATCTATGTCCATTCCATGGTGGTTATGGAATAACAAAGTTCTTACTGTCGCACTATTTGGTTAATCTCAACCTATTCAGGACAGCTTTACTGATATAATTCAGAATCACAACTGGAGCCACACAAAGTCTGCTTACTGACTTAATATCACTCATCTGAGAGATAAACGGGGATATAAATCTGATAAAAATCTATATATTGGCAACGATTCAGGCATCATTTAATCTATGACTCACCACAGGCTGGAGTTACATTATTTTAGCATGGTTGCTTTTCCAGAGACACAAATATCTTACGAATCATGAAGACTGTGGTATGCCTGGGAGTTTTACCTCAGTGTTATTTGCAATGAAATCAAACTTTAAAAATTTCTAAATGATTTAACAAAGAACATAAATACCAAGTGGACATGGAATCAGAAGGCTTGGTTTGCATTCCAGATTGCATTTGCTGCCAGCAGGAATCAAACAAGACCGTCTATTTAAATCAGTTTTCCTTGCACATAAACGTATATAGTGATACTTAGTCCAAATGTAGGGATGAGAATTGAATTGCCATCAGATGTGAGAGCATCTAGAACAGTGTTCAACAAACAATAAGCACAAAGTAAATATTGAAGTCCTCTTTGTGTTCCTCAAACATAAAATATCCATCGGCTAGGATATTTTGCAGGGACAAAAGTGAATTCCCATGATAAAGTCACCATTTAGCAAAACTAACACAGACAAAAACCACAGGATGCTGCAGTGTCTCAACCTAGCACCATGGATAATGTGAAACTTCCTAGAATGTGAAACATTCTAGAAATGCTCATCAAAAGTGGAACTTTTCTATATATTAACAACAAACATCTGAAAAAGAAAAAAAAACATTAAAAATACCCTTAAAAACTAGAAATAAATTTAACCAAGGAGGTGAAAGATCTGTATAGTGGAAACTTTAAGGCTCTGATAAAGAAATTGAAGAAGACACAAACAGAAAGATATCCTGTGCCATGGGTTGGAGTAATATTATTGGAGTGTCTATACTACTGAAATCCATCTGTACGTTTAGGGCAATGCCTATCAAAATTCCAATGGTATTTTTCACAGAAACGGAAAAAATAATCCTGAAGTTTGTACAGCACCACAAAAGACCCCAAATAGCCTAAACAATGCTGAGAAAAAAGCTGGAGACATCACAATTCCTGATCTCAATGTATACTACAAAGACACAGTAATCACGACCATATGATCCTGGCATAAAAATAGACATATAGGCCAATTAAACAAAAAGGAGAACCCAAAATAATCCCTCACACATTCAACTAATATTTTATAAGGGAGCAAAGAATAATAAAGGAGAAATGATGATCTCTTCAATAAACGGTTGTGGGAAAAATGGGTAACCACATGCAGAAGAATGAGATTGGACCCCTATATCATATCACTTACAAAAAGTAATTTGGAATGGAATAATGACTTCTACATAGGACTTGAAACCATAAAACTCCTAAAAGAAAACATGGGGGGCAAGCTCCTTCGTATCAGTCTCGGCAGTGATTCTTTTTTGTATGTCACCAAAACCACAAGCACCAGAAGGACAAGCAGATGAGTGACATAGCAAACTAAAAGGCTTCTGCACATCAAAAGAAACAACCCACAAAATGAAAAGACAACCTATATGGAATGGGAGAACATATTTGCAAATCATAATACAGATTCACTATCCAAACAGGAAAAAAAAATTCACACCAATTAAAAGCAAAATCATTCCAATCTAAAAATGAAAGCTGGTTGGGGGGTGGGGGGGGGAGGTGAATGGTTCAGTCGATTAAGCAGCTGACTTTGGCTCAGGTCATGATCTCATGGTTTGTAGGTTCGCTCTCCATGTCAGGCTCTGTGCTGCCAGCTCAGAACCTGGAGCCTGCTTTTGATTCTGTGTCTCCCTCTCTCTCTGCCCATCCCCCACTCATACTCTGTTTCTCTCTGTGTCAATAATAAATAAACATTAAAAAATAAAAAATAAGATAAAATAAAAATGAGAACTGGGGCACCTGGGTGGCTCAGTCAGTTAAGGGCCCCACTTCAGCCTAGGTCATAATCTCACGGTTCAGGGTTCAAACCCCATGTCGGGCTCTGTGCTCAGAGTCTGGAGCCTCACCTCCTTCAGATTCTCTCTCTCTCCCTCTCTCTCTCTCCTCTCTCTCTCTCTCTCTCTCTCTCTCTGTCTGTCTGTCTGACCCTTCCCCACTTGTGTGCTGTCTCTCTCAAAAATAAACATTTAAAAAATTTAATAAAAATGGAACAGACTTTTTTTTTCAAAGAAGATATATAAATGATCAACATGGTACATGAAAAGATGTTCAACATAACTAATCATCAGGGAAATGCAAATCAAAACCACAGTGAGAAATCACCTTACACTTAGTAGAATGGCTATCATCAAAAAGAGGTAACAAGTGCCGGCAAGCATCTGGAGAAAAGCACCATTGGTGGGGATGAAAATTGGCACAGCTTACATGAAAACCAGCATGGAGGTTCATTTCAAAATTAAATAGCAGTACCACACGATCCAGCAATCTCGCTTCTGGATAGATATCCACAGAAAGTGAAAACAGGATTTCGAAGATTTATCTCCACTCCCACACTCTTTGCAGCATTATTCGCACCACCCAAGACATGGAAACAACCTAAGTTTCCATCAACAGATAAAGTGGAAAAAGAAAATGTGGTATATGTTTACAGTGGGATGTTATTCAGGCATGAAAAAGAATGAAATCTTGCTATTTGCAAGCCTGGATGGACGTGATGGCATTATGCTAAGTGACAACAGTCAGACAGGAAAGATAAATATTGATGATATCACGTATGTGGAATCTAAAAATTCTGAACTTACAGAAACAGAAAGTAGAACAGTGGTTACAAGGAGGTGGGGAAAATGGGAAGGTGCTGATCAAGAGGTGCAAACTTCAGTTATAAGATTAATAAGTTCCAGGGATCTAATGTCTAGCAAGGTGATTATAATTAACAATACTGTATTATATAAAGTTTCCGAGAGTAGTTCTTCAAGATTCTCACAAGAAAAAACAGTAATTATGTGACATGATGGATGTTAGCTAGTGCTACAGTGGTAATCACTTTGCAATATTAGGCGTATGAAATCGACGCTTGGTACACCTTCGACTTACGCACTACTTCAATAACGTTGAAAAAAATGACATAGCCAGTGCATTAGAAAAAAATTAAGAAAAACTTCTATGTCAGAAGTGTAGAAGGATTTCAAAGTCAAAGCAGTCCACTAGCTGATATGGTACCCCCCCCAGGAGTTGGGTGACACTGGGAAATAAAGTAGATCTTGTCTTCTATGCTTTTAATAAAATTTCTTAAGATGTAACGTCCATATAATTAAAATGCATATATTTTGACATATACTTCAACATTAACATTTTGGTAAATGCACATAACATGTAGCTACAATCACATTCAGCACATAGAACACTTCCAACTCCCCGAAAAGTACCTGTGCACTTCTTCCTAATCAATTTCCCTTCCCCTTCCCAGCCAGACAACCACCGAATGGCTTTATTTCACTAAAATCTTTGACTTTTCTAGATTGTATAAATGGAATCATACAGTATGTACTTTCTTGTGTTTGCCTTCTTGACTTAGCCTGTGTTTTATTATTTGTAAGTTTTTACTTTAACTTCAGTTAACATACACGGTTATATTATTTTCAGGTGTGCAACATAGTGATTCAACAATTCCATGCATCACCCGGTCCTCATCATGACAAGTGTATTACTTAATCCCCAACAACATTAACCCATCCCCCATCTTTCTTCCCTCCCATCCGATTGTTCTTTGTTTTCTGAATGTTTATTTTTGAGAGAGACAGAGAGATAGATCATAGGCAGGGGAGGGGTAGAGAGAGAGAGGGAGACACAGAATCTGAAGCAGGCTCCAGGCTCTGAGCTGGGCACAGAGCCCGATGCGGGGCTGGACCTCGAGAACTGAGGTCATGACCTGAGGCCAAAGCTGGTGGCTCAACCACCTGAGCTACCCAGGCGCCCCTCGATCGTTCTTTATAATTAAGAGTCTGTTTCTTGCTTTGTCGATCTTTTTCCATTTTTCCCTTTGCTTGTTTCTTTTTTAATTTACATCCAAGTTAGTTAGCATATAGTGCGACAGTGATTTCAGGAGTAGACTCCTTAATGCCCCGTATGTTTTGTCTCTTAAATCTCATATATGAATGAAATCTATGAAATTTGTCGTTCTCTGACTGGCTTGTTTCACTTAGCATTAGACTCTCTAGGTCCATCCTAGACCATAGCAAATGGCAAGATTTCATTCTTTTTTTATGGCAGAATAACATTCCATCTTTCTTATCCACTCATCAATCGAAGTACACTAGATCTGCTTCCATACCTTGGCTAATGTAAATAAACATAAGAGTGCATGTGTTCCTCTGAATTCGTGTTCTTATATTCTTTGGGTAAATACCCAGGAGTGCAATTGCTGGATCATAAGGTAGTTCTATTTTTAACTTTTTGAGAAACCTCTATACTGTCTTCCACAGTGGCCGCACCAGTTTGCATTCCCACCAACGGTGAACTTCCAAATTCATTCTGTTAGGCCAGCACTACCCCGATACCAAACCAGATGAAAACAACACTAATAAAGAGAACACAAGGCCAATATCCCTGATGAACAGAGATGTAAAACCTTTCAACAAAATTCTAGCAAACCGAATTCAACAATACATTATAAAAATCATTCACCATGATGAGGTGGGGTTTATTCCTGGGTTGCAAGCATGGTTCAATTATTTGCAAATCAGTCAATGGGACACACCATATTAGTAAGAGAAATGATAAAAACCATATGATCATTTCAAGATATGGAAAAAGCATTTGAAAGAGTAAACATTCATTCATAATTTTAAAAAATCCCTCAACAAAATAGGTTTAGAGGGAACATATCTTAACATAATAAAGCCATATGTTAAAAACCCACAGCTAAGAGCTTTTCCCCTAAAGTCAGGAACACAAAGACATCCACTTTCACTATCTTTATTTGACATAGTGCTGGAAGGCCTAGCTATAGTAGTCAGACAGCAAAAGAAATAAAAGGCATCCACATCAGCACGGAAGAACTAGAAGTTTCAGTATTTGCGAATGACATCAAAGACCCTACAAAAAATCTGCTAGAACTGATAACTGAATTTGGTAAAGTCGCAGGAATACAAAATCAATGCACAGAAATCTGTTACATTTTATACACCAATAATGAAGCAGCCGAAAGAGAAATTAAGAAAATAATCCCATTTACTACTGCATGCAAAATAGAAGATACCTAGGGAAAAAACCTAACCAAAGAGGTAAAAGACCTGTACTCTGACAACTATGAAACACCGATGAAAGGAAGTAAAGATGACACAAGAAAATGGAAAGATGTTCAATGCTCACGGATTGGAAAAGTAAGTATTGGGAAAATGTCTATACTACCCAAAGCAACCTACACAGTTAATGCAATCTATCAAAATTCCAACAGCAATTTTTGCAGGACTTAGCGTGTTTTAGGTTCATTAATCAAGAATGCACCAGTACACTCTTTTCTTTGTAGCATCCCATTTAATAAATATGCAATATTCGGTCTATCCACTTACCAGGTGACAGACATTTGGGTTGTTTCCAGTTTGGGGCTCTTATGGGTCAAAATGCTACGAACACTCATAAGTCTTTGTGGGAATATATCTTTTCATCTTTCTGAGGAAAATATCAAGGAATGGAACTGCTCGGTTATATAATAAGTGTGTATTTGCCTTTCTAAGAACTTCCGGATTGTTTCCTAAGGGGCTGGACACCACTTCCCATGTGACCAGCAATAGGTGAGGCCTCCAGTTCTTCCACATACTTACTAACGCTTGGTACTGTTAGCCTTTTGAAGTTTACCCATTTGAGTAGGTGTGGCTTTCAATTTCACTTCCCTGATGAATAAAGAATCGAGCATATTTTCATAGGTCATTTGTACCTCTCCTCTGGGAAAATGTCTATTCAAATGCAGGTGACCATAACGCAGTTATGAGCTGCACATTCCACTTATGTGCAGATTTTTTTTTTGGACAGGACTGTAAATGTATTTTCTCTTCCTTAAGATTTTCTTAGTAACATTTTCTTTTCTCTATCTTACTTTAAGGTAAAAGATGGGGGGAAGCAGCAGGAATAAAAGTAATAAAAGTGGGGTTACCAACTGAAAGTCTACTCTGGGGACAAACTGACCGGGGGCAAGAAAATAGGATCTTACATTGGGGCCTACCTGAGCAGGACCAAGTAATCAGCAGAAAGAGATGGAATAAAACACAACAGGATGTATGGGGGGCAGGAATAAAAATGGGGCTACCAACTGAAACCCTATTGTGAGGACAACTTGACTTAGGAGTAAGAAAACAGGGCTCTTTGTCGGGGCTTATATAAGCAGGACAAACTAAGCAGCAGGAACTGTTCGAAGAGACCAAAGAAGTGTGGTGTATGGTAGGGATAAAAGGCAGACTAACAACTGAGATCTTATGGGGCGCCAGGGTGGCTCAGTCGGTTGAGAGACCGACTTCAGCTCAGGTCATGGTCTCGCAGTTCATGCGTTCAAGCCCCGTGTTGGGCTCTGTGCTGACAGCTCAGAGCCTCAAGCCTACTTCAGATTCTGTGTCTGTTTCTCTCTCTCTCCATCTTTCTCAAAAATAAACAAACATTATAAAAACAAAACAAATCTAAACAGAAAACAACTGAGACCTTACTCTGAGGCCCACTTGAACTAGGGGGTAAGAAAACCAGTCTCTTTGTAGGGAACTATCTAAGCAGAACCAACTAAGCAGTAGCAACATTTGGAAGAGATCAATGCAGAATGTGAGGGGGAACAGGACTAAAACAGGAGCTACCAACTGAGATACTACTTTGAGGCCAACATGACCCAAGGAGCAATAAACAGAATTTTTGGTTGGGGCATGAGCAAGACCAACTATCAGAAAGTGTTGTCAGAGGCCAAAGTGGGAAGTGAGGGGGCAGGAATAAAAGGGGGCAAGCAACTGAGACCCTACTCTGAGAACAATTTGTCTTAGGGAGCAAGAAAACAGTCTTCTTGCTTGGGCCAATTTGAGCAGGACCAACTACCCAGCAGGAAGAGTGGGAAGACACTAAGCCGGAAGTGTGGGGTGGGGCAGGTATGAAAGGGAGGCCAGAAACTGAAACCCTATTCTCAGGACAGCTCGCGCAGAGACAAAGAAAACAGGACTCTTTGCTGGGGCCTATGTGAGCAGGACCAACTAACCAATAGGAGCAGCTGGAAGACACCAAAGCAGGAAGTGTGGGTGGGGGGGAAAGAATCAATGGGGAGGCTGCAAACTGAGACCCTACTCTGAGGACAACTTGACCTGGAGGGCAAGAAAATGGGGCTCTTTCTTGGGGCCTCACTGAGCAGGAACTAACCATTAGGAACAATTGGAAGAGACAAAAGAGGGAAGTGGGGGTGGCAGGAATAAAAAAGGGGATACCAACTGAGACCCTACTTTGAGGACAACCTGACATTGGGGGCAAGAAAGAGGATTCTCTGTGGGGGCCTAGCTGAGCAGGAGACCTATCTGGCAGGAACAGCTGGAAGAGACCTAAGTAGGAACTATGTGGGGGGGGGGGGAGTTGGCAGGAATAAGAGGGGGCTGCCAACTCAACCTCACTCTTGTCCTGGGGACAGGAAGACAGGAATCTCTGTTGGGGTCTGTGTAAGCAAGACCATCTAACCAACAGGAGTAATTGGCAGAGACCAAATCAGGAAGTGTGTGGGGGCAAGAATCAAAAGGGAACTACCAACTGTGACCTTGCTCTGAGGACAACTTGACCCAGGGGGCCAGAAAAAAGGACTCTTTGTGGGGACCTCTCTGAACAGGACCAACTAACTGGCAGGAACTGTTGAAAGAGACAAAAGCGGGAAGTATGGGAGGGTGGGAAGAATAATAGGGTGGTTAGCAACTGAGACCCCCCTCTGCGGACAGCTGGACCCAGGAGGCAAGAAAACAGGACTCTAAGTTGGGGCCTTTCTGAGCAGGACCAACCAGGCTGCAGAAACATTTGGAGGAGACCAATGGAGGAAGTGGGGGGTCAGAAATAAATGGGGTGCTACCAACTGAGACCCTACTCTGAGGACAACCTGACCCAGGGACAAAGAAAACAGGACTCTCTGTTGGGGCCTATCTGAGGAGGCCCAACTAACCAGCAGGAACAGCTGGAAGAGACCGAAGCAGGATGTCAGGGGGAGGGAGGAATCAAAGGGGGGCCAGCTTCACACTACATATTTGTTTACTACTTTTCTCAGCGCTAACAGTACGGAGACCATACTCTAGGGACAACTTGACCTAGGGGACATGAAAACAGGACTCTTTGTTGGGGCCTATGTGAGCGGGAACAATTGGAAGAGACCCAATTAGAAGTATGGGGCAGCAGGAATAAAAGGGGGACTACGAACTGAGATCCCACTCTGAGGAGAGCTTCGCCCAGGGTTCATGAAAACAGGGCTTTTGTTGGGGCCTCTCTGAGAAGGACCAATTAACCAGCAGAAACAGCTGGACTACACCAATGCAGGAAGTGTGTGGGGGGCTGGCATAGAAGGGGGGCTACCAAGTGAAACACAACTCTGAGAACAAATTGATCTGGGGGCAAGAAAACAGGACTCTTTGTCGGTCTTATCTGAGTAGGACCAACCAACCAGCAGGAACAGGTTGAAGAAACCAACACGGGCAGTGGGGGTGGGGTGGGGCAGGAATAAAAGGGCAGCTCCCAAGTAAGACTAGGCCTGCCAACCCTCTAGGGATTGCCATCTTCTGAGAGGTACAGTGCCCCAAGGGTCCGTGTGACCTGGGCAGTCTTGGGGGTGGCCACGCCTTCGAGCCAATCTGAGGAGCCAGCAACAGGTCTCCCCCATCCCTGGAGTGGGAGTGGACCTAGGATCATGGTTTCTCTACCCATCCAGGGCCTGGCTGCATGAAACAATGTGCCTGGCTAAAGACAGGAGTCCTTCCTGGGAGCTCAAATCATACTTTTATATATACTTTTAGAAATGAGAGAAGCTTGGGGCCCTGGACTCATCCCTTTGCCCACAGTTGGCCAGGGCTCCCTGCCAAACCAGCTGGGAGCCACCTTTGTGACATCACATGACAAATAAAGAGATGATGACTTAGGCCTCTGGTTGCCCCACTTGAGGTTCTAGAGTTTTGTGGACAGCATATATTGGGCATCCCCATACTGACTGAAGGCATTTTTGCAAAAATGCTTCTGTTTTAGAATAGCTCCATGGCTAGTCAGAATAGTAAATAAATATGTAGGGGGAAGGTAGCCCCATCTGATTATGGAGAGCCAACACCAGAATTACCATCTAGTTTATCCCTGGACCCAAATTTGAATTCCAGGGAGATTTTGGAGATGAACAGGGCCCAAGCCGTGAACCAAGATCCAGGCCGCCAAGACAACCCACAACCACAGGCCCCAAACCAAGATGCCACCAACGTGGGAGAAAACAATAGTGTTCTTGGGCTCTGCTTCCCAAGAAAGCTTTGGAGGATCCAGGAGGAGAACGCTTTCACGTTGGTGCGCTGGAAACATGCCGGGGACACCGCGATCATCGTCGACAAAGACCTTTTCCAGAGGGAGGTTCTTCATCGCCAAGGCGCAGAGAGAATCTTCGAAACCCACAGCTTGAAGACTTTCATCCGTGATGAACCTGCATGGGTTCAGCAAAATACGTGAAACCGAGCCTTGGGGGGTTGAGTCCCCAGAGAATAAGAGAATGATGGTAAGTAGAAAGTTCTTGGTTTCCCATGTTTTCTGTCTTTTCAGCCCCTTCCTCACAGACCCCAGATGAATGATCTACTGAAAGGGTTTAATTTCCGCGGACAGCTTTCTTTCTCAAGAGACATTATGGAGAAATGAGAAAGTCTAGGCTGTCCTATGAACCTACAACCCCCGTAGATGGAGTGTGCAGATATGACTAAACATTCAGAGGCCAGGTAATGTCAAATAGTATGTGAATCCCTTCATCTGGGCTTTATGTGTCCATCTTTAGTTTAGGCTCCAGGGCATTAAGGAACCTTGCAGGCATCTTAAAAGGATCTTTTCTGCATAGTAGAACAGTACCATAATGACTGTTGGGGGAGGGACCAGGGGTGGGGAGTGGTGGGAGGGAAGG